>QMIH01001036.1:104648-141458 GCA_003987875.1 Clarias batrachus
GACGGTTCGGACTGCTGAAAGGATTATCGGCACTCCCCTACCCACACTACAAGAACTGTATATATCCAGAGTGAAGAAAAGGGCTCGGAATATCATTCTGGACCCCTCACACCCAAGTCACCTTCTCTTTGAACTTTTGCCGTCTGGCCGACGATACAGAGCATCGAACACCAGAACAGTCAGGCACAAGAACAGTTTTTTTCCCCAGGCAATTTACCTCATGAACAGCTAAAACATTCTTCTCACTGTGCATTAAATATATGTGCAATACCACTGTGCAATATACTGTGCAATACCACAGATATTTATTTAACTTATTTGTAAGTATCTCACACCCTACTCCATTTGATGTTAACCCAAAAAATCCATCCTACTCAATCTGTTGTAATTTTTTATTTTTTTATTTTCTCCTGTTTTGTGTCGTGCTGTTTTGTCTTGTTATTTGTCTTGTMMTGGAGCTCTGTCACYAAAWCAAATTCCTTGTACGTGCAAGCGTACTTGGCAATAAAACTCTTCTGATTCTGATTCTGATATCATGTGTGTGAGTATGTGTGTGTACAGTATATGTGTGTGTACAGTATATGTGTGCACAGTATGTGTGAGATACCAACAATGCTCGACCCAGTTTCCCAGAACAAACTGCTATTTATAGAATCTTTAATGAGCCACCTCGTGAGCACTCTCGTGAGCACTCTCATCACCTGACCGAGGTGCCTTCTGGGAAACAGAGTCGACCAACAAGAACTACAAGACAAACAGACAGTGACCTCTAGTGGTGGTTCCTAACAGTGTGTAGGGTTAGGGTTTTGTGTGTGAGTGTGTACATTGATGTGCATGTGCGTGTGTGTGTATATGAGTGTGTATATGTGTATGTGTGATTATGTGTGTGTGTGGATGACAGTGTGTTGTTGTTTACACACTCCAGCTCAGAGTCTTCAGATTCAGCAACTCAACAAATATGAGGCATCCTAACGATCACCAGCGGCATCTCTCTCTCTCTCTCTCTCTCTCTCACACACACACACACACACACACACACAAACACAATCCTAACCATACACACTCACACATACACACAAAAACACACATGTGCACTTATGGACAAACATAATTACACAAAAGAACACAATCTACGGAATAATAATTGAAATGATGAAATATGAAGTAATTAACAGATATTAATGTACAAACAGACAGCAGAAAGAGTTAGATCAGCTACTGTAACAACGACCTGCTGTCAGTAAAACTCATCAAAGGAGAGAGTACAGCTCTCAGCTTCTCACGATTAAACACACACACACACACACACATACACACACACACAGATTAATGTCAGTCATGGTCACCTCATGCACACCACATTAGTGCTGATGGTCTACATGCAGGAATCTCCTATAAAGAGATGACTGTCCAGGAAACACTTTAAACTAAACACACGGAAAGGTGAAAGTCAAACTAAACCATGTGTGTATAAACGCACGGTCATGTCTTTCATTCATTTGTAGTGCGTTATTAGAAGTTATTATGACTTGGTGCTTTTTAATAGTGAAAAGTAGAAATATTGTAGATTCCTCATATTCAACAAATTATTTTATTTTATATCAAATATTACAATTATAATACATATAACAATATAATAAATACTGTATTTGTTATATTAAATGGTTATTATTATTATTTTTTTATTATTATTATTATTTATTATGTACTTTAATTAGCATTAAGCATGAATTTAAATTAAGAGAACTGTTTAGATTCCAACTTGAAACTAAACCCTCTGTACAGTTCATCCTCAGCTGTGCTATTTTAAGGCACTCTGCAGATTAGTGACACACACACACATACACACTGCTCTGTTCCTACACACTACATACATTAGGTACTATAATATAACAATAATCAGAAATGAGTTGATCAGCTGTTTATCATGAAGTGAAAACCTTTCGCACCAAACCCCAGTTTCTACATCCAGAATCCAGATCCACTTGAGATGAAGCTCCAAGAGTCCGGAAGGGGAGGGGCTCAGAATCCTGATAAGCTGTCAAGCGGGCCACTCAGATCAAAGCACGGTGTAACAGGTTTGTATAAATGGTTTTAATGGTTTTTAAGGGTTTGCAATAAATGTGTGTAAGTAAGTATAAGTGTGTAAGTAATATTATTCATAAATGAATAATATTAGCAGCTTTTATGAATACTACACAACTATGGAATTTTGATATCTGGCTGCATTTGAGCTCATTTCTCATATCACTTATTTATTATAATCTAAATCTGTAATTTTTTTGCAAGTGCAAACTTTTAACTGCAGAACTGACCAGGGGCGCTTCAGAGATTTAGTGCAAAACATGCAGTTAGCATTAGGCGTACTGCATCTTGTGATGTCTATCCTCAGGGTAGATACAGCACACCAAGCCCCTCCCTGGTCCCGCCCACAAAACTGTATGTGTGGGAGGGGTTTATGCTGTCTCCTTTCCCAAACACAGTAACTCTCACAGACGTCAACCTTCAAGGCAGGCAACTGCTTGTGTCCCCAGGCCAGTAGGGGGCACCCCAAAGCGGAGATGAACTTACTTTTATAAGTTAATGGTGATGAATAGTGTTCATAATGTTGAGGTTGGAGATGACCCCTGCACCTCTAGTGACACATGCAACCGTGAGCTCGGCTCAAAAATTACACGAGTCACTGTTATTGTATTTCAGCTCAGATACTCAGATAAAGCATGTGATAATAATCTTATTATAAATTATAATTGTCCAATTTAACAATTCACACATTTCTTAAATATTCTTACCTAAAATAAGAAAACATTTCAGAATCCCCATTCAGTTTTTCAGTTTAAGGGTTTCTTTAGTATTTATGTTACATTGTTACTCCAATTATTGATGCACTTTATTACAGAATCTATTAACAGGAATTCCAGTGGAACAGTGGAAACCCCTTCCTGAGCTCGAGCTCGTTACCTGCGACAGAACAAACAGGAAATGTTCAGTTTTATTCTTTCTGTTAAAGTGCAGGTTATAGGTTTCTGCCTCTTTCTTCATTTCCTGTCTCCGTCCCTCCATCTCTGTCGTTCCTGCAGCTTTTCCTGTCTCCCGCCCACTCTCACGCTCTTCCTGGTTCTTCCTTTAAACCTGTTCTGCTGCCCCATGTAATCTAAGAGTAAATGTGGCCAAACCCGACCCGACCCGGCTCCGTCCCCCGCTCTGTAGTCTCGGCTTCACTCGGAGAGTCTCGCTGATGACATCACAGCCTCAGCCAAACCCTTGCCGTGGAGCAAAGATCTCCAGGCGTCCAAGTCGATCATGAAGAAGTTGTGGAGAATCTGCAGAGAGTAGAGCGGAGGTGATGTTCTTCACACGCGACACCAGAATGTAGGTATAGTGATGTAAACTCGTTATTCTTACCTCAGGAAGTAAACACCTACATTACCATATGGATAGTAATATTTAATAATAAAAATAGATTTATTTTACTCTATGTATACAGAAAGAATATGCCTTATAATTTGATTTTAAGTATAACTTTTAAAATAAGAATGCACCTTAATTATACATCTGATTAATAAAATAAATTCAAAATTATATACTATATTTTTGTGTTCTCCCTTTTTAGAATTTGCATTACTATCATGTAATCATTCAATTCAATTCAGTTTAATTTGTATAGCGCCTTTAACATTGTCGCAAAGCAGCTTTACACAATCAGAAAAATGATTTAAGTTTGTATGAAATGTGAATGTCTATGAATCAGAAAGATCAGATCGTCCCTGATGAGCGAGTGAAGAGAGTTGTTAGAAAGAAAAGAAAGGAAAATGGAAAAATATAATTAGAGGATAGATAGATAGATAGATAGATAGATAGATAGATAGATAGATAGATAGATAGAATAAGCTGTTTTATGGCTGAAATCAAGAAAAATATTTCCTATTCTTATACAGAAATATAAAATAAAAACTGCAAATGGTTGCAGTAAATCTTTTGTAGAAAGACAAAAAAGGGTTGATGGTTTTAATGATGTCTTCAACCACATGATTATCATTTTGTGTGTTTTTGAATTTGAAAATTCAATTAAAAAATTTAACTAAAATTCTAAAACGGTTTGACTCTGGAGTTGAGGCTGCGAAGCAGCGCTTTGGATTCGAGTATTTATTTTCATCCTGTTTGTGAATATTTTTAAAATCTGAGAAAAAGATTCATGTGTGAAGTTTTATAGTCAGAGAGACGTGACGTGATGTGAATATAATTCACGTGTTCTAATCATTCATTACTTATATACAAGCTACTTTAATATCGAGAGAGAGATTTATGTAAAACTAGAGAGGTACATTTCTTGAAGAAAATGTGAGTGGTTCTTGCCGTGGCAAAACTTTGGAGTCATGCTAGCATGATACCAGCATTCTAATGATGTAGCTAGCAACATGCTAATATAGTTAGCATAAAGCCAGCTACATGCTAATTAGCTAAACACCATGCTAGGAACATGCTAAGCACTCTAGTATCGTGATATCAACATTCTACTGATATTGCTAGCAACATGCTAATTTTGTTAGCATAATGCTAGCAACATGCTAATGAGCTAGACGTCATGCTAGCAACATGCTAATCATGTTATTAGCGAAATGCTAATATAGTTATCATAATGCTAGCGAGATGCTAATATTGTTAGCGTAATGCTAGCAACATGCAATTCGCGTTAGCAACATGCTAACTGCATGCTAATGATGGTGCTAGGGGGCGTGGCTTATGAGCATCATGATACGTGCGAAAGACTGATTGATTGCCTGAGTAAAATGACCCCACCCCCATGTCTCTACGACAGAGGGATTCACAGTTAAATTCAAGTTACTATTGTATGTTAATTGCCCCCTGCTGAGGCAGTTTACCACTCGCCCATTAGAAAAGTCATGTCAAGCCCACTTTTTCCAGAATAAAGCCAAATAAAATAAATCCTGAATGAACCACACAATTTGACACCTGTTTTATGGGTCTACGACGAACGGAAAGTGTCAAGTCATGCACCAAATTCCCCATTATAAGTCAATGGGGCAAATTTGGGCACCTGTTTTACCCCGTGGGTAAAACCTATACCCTCGTGTGGGGTATGTTCCAACACAGAGTGCAAGCCTCTTCACAAATGTAGTAAATTTCAGATTTCTACCAAATTCCCATTCTGCACTTCAATCCGTCAAAGTTGCTCTCAATGTTAAGTCTATGGGATTTTTTGGGGGGAGATTCTTTTAACCACCCACCCCTTAGAAAAGTCACCCCTTAGAAAAGTCCCACCCCTTAGAAAACTTATACCCTCATGTGGGGTATGTTCTGACACACGTTGCAAACCTCTTCAAATGTTATGAATTTCACTGTTCTACAAAATTCCCTCTCTGAGCTACACTCCGTCAAAGTTGGTCTCAATGTTAAGTCTATGGGACTTTTTGGGGCAGTTAATTGCCCCCTGCGGGCAATCAACCCCCCACCCCTTAGAAAAGTCATAGCACCCCATTCCCGACCAAGCCGCATGTTTTGATACCTCATTCATGGGTCTACGACAAACGGTGTGGGACTAGTTACGCGCTGAACTTTTGTTTAAGAAAAAAAAAGGGAATAATAAGCCTGTGAGATAACAATAGTAGTGCTTCGCTTTGCAAGCACCACTAATAAAATATAAAAGGACTCGTTTGTTCAGGAAAAGTCTTTATTCATTTCCATGTCTTTGACATTCTGATAAAATGTGTGTAACTGCAGGACTCAACCTCACACTGAGCCTCAGTATAAAAAGGTTTAAAGAAGACGAATGTTTTGTAATACGAGTTTTTATAATGCGAATGTTTAATGCGAGTGTTCAGGTCAGACGGCGACTCGGCTCCACGCGGATCAGTTCACTTTGGGATGACGGAAATCTTTCCCTGCAAACTTGGCCTTGTCTCCCAACTGCTCCTCGATTCTGTCAAGAACCGAATAAGAAGAAGATAAAGGACGAGTGACAAGAGATACACAGTGAAGGAAAGAAGAGAAAAAAGGAAACTGACCTCATCAGCTGGTTGTATTTGGCCAAACGTTCTGACCGACAGGGGGCGCCAGTCTTAATCTGTGCAGGAGAGGGCAGGAAGAAAGAATGAATAACAGAAATATAATGATTATTAGTTAATAATTAAAGAGAGGATGTAGATAAGTGAGAGAGAGAGGGGGGGGAGAGGGAGACCGAGAGAGAGAGAGACAGAGAGAGACAGAGACAGAGAGAGACCTGTCCTGTGCAGAGTCCAACCACCAGATCAGCAATGAAGGTGTCTTCAGTCTCTCCGGAGCGATGGCTCACCATCACACCCCATCCATTCTGCTGAGCCAGTTTGCATCTGCACATGCGCACACACACACACACACACACACACGCACACGCACACACACACATACATACAATCACTGCTCCTCCCTGGGTTAAATGTATAAAAAGAGGATGAGAGTGACAGGCCCCAGTGCAGCAGGCTGTGATAAGTAGTTTTATATATTTATATACTGTAACTCTATAAAGAGTTTGTGGTTTGTGGGCTGTCTTCATCTGCCCATTCGTGGAGCTGCATAGTGGAGCAGCAATGATTCGGCCCAATCCCAGTGCGATTACAGAGCTGCATGAGAACTATGTTACTGCATGTACAACTATATTAACAAATATAACTAAGAAGCAGCAAAAGTGCGCAGTAAGTGTAATATAAGTGGTATGGCAGCACTGCTGTATTAATGGAAGGCCACACCCTATCACTGAGCTACGTTCAAAGATAGGCCATGTTGCGCAGCTGCACGAGGGGGGCTGTGTAGCTACTCACGCCTGAATGGATTCGGTGACTGAGCCAATCTGGTTAACTTTGAGCAGCAGACAATTGCAGGCTTTCTTTTCCACAGCCTGCTGAATGCGTTTGGGGTTTGTCACCGTCAAGTCGTCCCCCACGATTTGGATGTCCACAGAACTGGTGAACTTCGTCCAGTTCTCCCAGTCGTCTTGGTCGAAGGGGTCCTCGATGGACTGGACTGGGTGACGGAGGAAAGGGTGAGAATTCAACACAGTTATTTATAAAATCACATCTGATCATCCAATGATCTAATCATCTGATCATTCTGACCTGGGTAATTTTTGATGAAGCTCTTGTACAGATCTCCGAGCTGGTCACCGGTGATGTGGCGTTTGGGATCGTCGGGGGATTTGAAGTCCAGGTCGTATTTTCCATTCCTGAAGAACTCAGAGGCAGCGACGTCCATGCCGATGATGATCTTATCTGAGTAGCCAGCTTTCTCAATGGCTGACTTCAGCAGCTCCAGAGCTGGAGATCCAACACAGACACAGAGATCAGACTAGAGCTAAAAGTAACATCTAGGACTTGCACTGAGAATAAAAAAAAGAAAAAAGACACAAACTGTTTAAAATACAGATAAATACCATCAGCATCCAAATCACTTAAAGCCTAGATGTCTATCTCTCTCTCCCCCGCCCTCTCTCTCCCTCTCCCCACCCCCCGCCGCCCTCTCTCTCCCCCTCTCCCCACCCCCTGCCGCCCTCTCCTGCCAGTGATCCAGACCCCCTCTGTCTTCTGGACCTGTCTGACTCGTCCTGGTGTCCCTCTCCTGGTTGGAGATCTCGTCACATGATATGATCATTCTGATTCATACACATTCACATTCCATACAAACAATAATAATTCTGTTGATTGTGTAAAGCTGCTTTGCGATGATGATGTCAATTAAAAGTGCTATACAAATTAAATGAAACTGAATTGAATTGAATAGATAAATGTAGCATGTGGTATGGTTTATATGTAATGGCGTAGATATTTGAGAAATCACATTTCGGGATATGCACAAATTTCTTTTATGAAGGTTTTGTCTATCACTGTTTGGTCTGGAAAATAAAAACTACGACCCAGGTTAAAGGTCATGGCGATGAGCAGAGAGAAGCAGGGCTTAGGTGAACCTCACCCTCGTTGTTCTCCAGGATGTTGGGGGCGAATCCACCCTCATCTCCTACGTTGGTGGCGTCTTTTCCGTATTTGCCCTTGATGACGCTCTTAAGGTTGTGATAAACCTCAGCGCCGATGCGCATGGCCTCTCGGAAGTTCGCTGCCCCAACGGGAAGAATCATGAACTCCTGCATGGCCAGTTTATTCCCGGCATGAGAGCCACCGTTAATCACGTTGAACGCCTGCGGAGGAAACGAGGGACAGACAGGTGGACAGGGACTAAGGGTGAAAATGTAGTATTGCATTTATGATGTGGAATGTTGACTGTAAACGTAAAGTTACACTTATGCTGGGTGTTGCCATGGAGACAGACTCACAGGAACGGGCAGAATGACATCGGCGTTGCCGGCGAGGTCGGCGATGTGGCGGAAGAGAGGAACACCTTTCTCCGCCGCACCAGCCTTACACACCGCCAGAGACACACCCAGGATAGCGTTAGCACCAAACTTAGCTGAAAATCAAAACCGAAGCATGTGACCACCTGAAGTACAGAGTGAATCTCAACCCCTTAATCAACCCCTTATTATTGAAGTTTTCACACACACACACTCACATTTGTTCTCGGTGCCATCGAGCTCCAGCATGAGCTTATCGATCTTCTCCTGGTCGACAACACTCAGCTTCTAACAGACGAGTACAAATGCATTAATGGATCACTCATGATTCGATTCTTTAATCACTTAATAATCACTTAATGTACCTGTTTCAGATACCTGATGGATGCATTCGACTCTGAGTCGACTCTTTTATCTGAACATGGACTCGTATATTAGAATAATTTCCATTCTTTCTTTTCGTTCATAAACACTCCATTATTCACTCTGTCTTTCATTCTTCTTCAGTATCTGCTTCCATGGAAACGTCTTTTCAGCCTCTGAGGTGTGTGTGTGTCTGACTGAGTGATGACTTGTGTGTTAGACTCAGCTGTTTTTTTTTGTGCTTCACCAGGTTAATAAAATAAAAACAATTGTTTATCAAGAGTGAGAGAGGTGTGAGAGAAGAGTGAGGGGGTGTGAGAAGAATAAAAGAGTAGTAAATGGGGAGTGAGAGACGAATGTGGAAGAGAGAGAGGGGTGGAAAGAGAGGAGTTTGTGCACAAAGTGAAAGAGCAGTGAGAAAAGAATAAAATATGAGTGAGAGAAGTGTGAGAAAAGTAAGAGAGGAGATGAGAGAGGTGAGTAAAAGATGATGAAAACAGAATAATAGAGGGCTGAAGAAAGAGTGAAAAAGGAAAACAGTAGGAGAAACAGAGAAGAGAGAGAAGTGAAATAGATGTAAAAGAGGACAGAAGACTTGCTCACTTGCTCCAGCAGTTTGGGGACGATGTCCTTGTTCACATGATCAACAGCTTTAGTCACACCTTTATTATAAACACACACACATCATCATCAAGTAAATATTTATTTACACTTTCTCTTTAAATAAGTGTTTAAGTAAAGTGTAGCGAGTCTCACCTTTGCCCAGGTAGCGAGTTTTGTCTCCGTCTCTCAGCTCCAGAGCCTCATGAACACCTGTGGAGGCGCCGCTGGGGACAGCAGCCCTGAAACGCCCTGAGAGAGAGAGAGGGAAAGGGAGAGTGAGGAAGGGGGAGAGGAGAGAGAGAGAGAGAGAGAGCAATTAAAATATTTCTTCTGCAACACAGACAGGTTCAAAACTCTAAATCTTCATGAATTCAGTACAACTAGCAAACCACGTCAGGTTTAGTGTGTGAGACATCCAGAGACAAACATCAAGACAGGGGAAAGAGTGTTAAAGAGAGAGAGAGAGAGAGAGAGAGAATGAGTAAGGAAGGATTAATAGAGCAGAACCGAAAAGAAAGAATAAAATGAACTGGAAGACTTTCTGTTTACTGATATGAGGATTTATTGGGTGTGTGTGTGTGTGACTGAGACCTTTCTCTGTGTAAAGGTCGACCTCCACTGTGGGGTTTCCTCTGGAGTCGAGGATCTCGCGAGCATGGATCTTGATGATGGACATCCTGGCTGCAGTCAGAGCTACACATGCGACAAAGACACGAGATATACAGAATAATATCAATCTAACACTAATGTAACTTAATTATATCAGAAATGTAAATATGATATAAATGTAATGAATATAATATATAATATGAAGTGTAATATAATAAAGCACACAGTCTCCATGTTGTCTCTCAGTATCACTTTGTCACAGTAAATTCATCCCATAATATTATAACAAACTTTAGGATATTAAATGTTGAAACATGGCGTGTGTAAAGGCCGGAGCTGTCCCCTGTCCCCTGCACCTGTGCTCAGTAATCTGTGTGAAGCTGCAGTTGTTCCTCTCATTCTGCACAGCTCCTCTGTTCTCAACACAACCGCAGGCCACTCCGCACAGGCCACGAAGGCGGGACCTCTGCTCTGATTGGGCTATTCACCCCAGACTCACACTCTGAATGGTCAGTGGGATTTTTTTTTTCACAACTGTACATCCCTAAGACCTCAATATTTACACAATGACACAATATAATAATAATAATAACCTAATATTTTTTCTTTAATATTTGTAAAGCACAATAAAAACATACTAGATCAATTAATGTAAATAATTATATTAGTTTTTTTTTACATTCAGTTGATTGACATTGAACTGTTAAAGCAAATATCCTATTACAGTAATTATATAATTATATCACTGATCATTAAGATTTAATATTAATAATACAGTTAGTAGTAACTTTTGTTGAACCCTTAATTTCTCCTTTTTATGTGTTGTTAATTAGTTAATAAAATGTATTAAATTAAATTGTTATGTCTTAAACACAGTTGAACAATTAATAAATGGTTATTAATTAATAGTTTATATTAAAGTTGATAAAGCTGCATCTTGCTTTGTCTCAGTCATCTGTCCCTTTCTGTTTCTTTCACTCGTCCTGAGCGACTCTGAAGTCCTTGACATTTACAGACCACAAATAGCTGAGTGCTGTGGAAACGCTGAACAATCCTCACATCACCATCGCTCATTAAACCAGGACAAGGTCAGTGTCTCCGTGTCCTCGTTCTCTCCCGGCTTGGTGGAATGTGTTTCCGTCTCCCTTCAGTGTATCCCTCTCACATTTTCAGCTCATTCATCCACTAACAGTCTGGTTAAACCTGCCTGCACCAGAGAGAGACTGTAGAAGGTATGTAAAACCTGACGTGATTATTAAGTCTGTGTAAAGGAGAAGTGAGTGAGTGTGTGAGACAGTGCTGTCAGCTGCAACTGAAATAAAAACCTAAACTTGCCTTCCCCCCCCAGAATACAAAGGGCGTGGTTTAGTAGTTTTGTTTTGTCTGGGGGCGGGGATTTTCTTTAAACAAACCAAAAAAGAAGTAAACTTGAACTTAAAATGAAGAAGGTGTCCCACATTAAAGTTTAAGTCACAGGCTTAATGTTAAACACACAGACTTTATTAATGTCCTTAATGAACTCGGCTATTATACATACTTACATAACCGTTATTTAAAAAGAACCATTAAAGAGCCTTTTCCCTTAGAACCTTCACATTTACAAAAAACAGCGACTTCATGTTTATTCCTCAAAATAACCGTCTGTGATTAACAAGTAGTTTATAATTAGAAAGAATCATTTATAAAAACTAACTCTTACCTATTTCGATGATCATGATTATTTATATTTATTAATAGCTATGACTATTATTATTAATAATTATACACCACCTGCATTAACATTCTCTATTAATAGCTGTAGATACACAGAGGAGAGTGTCAGTGTGTGTGTATGTGTGTGTGTGTGTGTGAACGAGAGAGAGTGTACAGGCATCTGAAAGAGAATACTGTACATGGCATAAAAAAAAAATATATATATATATTTAAATCACACGACTTGTGTGTGTGTGTGTGTGTGTGTGTGTGTGTGTGTGTGTGTGTGTGTGTGTGTGTGTGTGTGTGTGTGTGTGTGTGTGTGTCCTGTACTTCCACGATCAAAGGTCTGGATTGCTTTAAAGAAAGAACCATGCATTAGTCAAACACACACACACACATACATACACGTAGAGGAGGATTTTACACTAGAACGCAATAAATCCATTTAAAACCTGCAAAACCCAGTGTGTGCGAGTTTAACACTCGTTGTTACACCTGCATTTACATCCAGTTCTGTTCACATCAAGTTGGCTAACATTAACTTAAACTCCATTATTATTACAATACATAAAAATAAGCAAAAAAACACAGAAAACAACACTCACCTGAGTGTGTGTGTGTGTGTGTGTGTCTTGCTCGAAGGCTCCAGCCGAGTGCTCCTCCTGCCCCTCTGGCCGCCTATTTTAAGACGCTCCCTAATGTCAGTTGTCAAAAATGGACATGGCACCCTGATCAAATATGGGACCGTCTCTAAACTATCCTGCCGCTGGAAAGGTCAGGGATCAGCGCAGTCTTGAGGGCGCGTACCATCACTGACACGCAGAGCACAAAAAAACATGCTCAAATCCAGAATGATGAAAAAATTAAAGCTAAAATTATTGTCAAAGATTTAATAATGATGAATAATTTCAGATGTGACGATTAAACGGAACCTGGAAATGGAAAGCTGAAAAGGTCAAAGGTCAGTGGTGCATTAAGTGGGCGGTAACATGAACCTGAAGGTCATTTCAGATATAAAGGGCAGACGGATACGCCCCAGGTGCAGTAAAGGTCCCGGGTAAAATTAGTCTCCTTAGGTGCGTGTGTGCGTGTTCTTAACATGAATAACCTCAGTGCAATGATCAGTGGCATCATATCAGCTCTTAAGAAAAAAATGTAGTTTAATGCGTTATAATTTACAGTTATGATTATAGACTCTTCAGTTTCAGTAAAACAAGTTCTGATGTCGTTATAGCAGCTTTAAACACTCATTACTCCTTCGGCCTTGTTTTTGCATTGTATCACATTACTGAGAAAAAACCTGTCAGTGTAACGCTTCTGTCCTGAAGATCTGGGAAAACTAGCAAAGTTACAGCTTCACCTCCAACTCCGGAGACACCCATCATGTGTTACAGCAACGTCTTTACAACTTACTCACGTCATTCCTTAAGGAGCCGTTACCATGGAAACAACCCTAGTGTTTTTGATACTTAAAGTAATTTGAAATACCTTTTTTTTTTAGTTTTTGCATCTGAGAAAAGGCTTTAAAATAAGAATGTATGGCTGTAATGCATTTAATTCATCTCAGTGAACTTTAAGTTCTTCCTTGTATTGTGAATAATGACGTATGCATTTAAAAAATAAAAGTAGATTTTTCTAAAAAGAAAAAAACAATTAACCTTTGTTTCTCTTATATATTTTACCTTGCTGTTTGATTAAGCAAAAGTACATTTTAGCCGATTACTCGATAAAATTTTTGGTAGAATACTTGTTTAATAAAATATTTGATAGCTACAGCCCTATTCGCAAATCTAAAAATGTTGAAGAAATTGTAGACAGTTTGCCATCAGTCATCGGAACCATGTACATCGACCAGGCATAAGAGCAAGACCCCGTCAGACCAAAGTAGGAAACGTCGTCAGGAGGAATTCATAAAGTATAGATTCAGTTGCTCTACTGTCGAAGCTTTTGTGCTGACAAAAAAAAGTACACGCTTCCCATTGAAAGGTGAGCCAAACTTATTTTGATGTATAGTAAATGTAGTCAAAATACTGTGAACAGCTTGTTATGTTTATTGCTTGTTTTTGATAGTGGGGGTTGCGAGATCTTGTCGATCTTCAATTAGGGGTCGCTGGCTTGAAAGTTTGAGAACCACTGATCTAGAGAACTAATCACCCCTAATGACCAATCAGAGCGCAGGATTCTCACACACACACACACACGCACACACACACACAGTGAATAGATAAAAGTCCTCTTTATGGCACAAAAGCTAAACAGTGTAGTACATTAGGAATGTGGTTGTATACACACATACACACACACACACACAAACAACCATCTGTCTAACATCTTTGTGGGGAAAAAAAAAAAAAAAATCATCATCATCATAATGAGGACTTGCAGTGAGTGGTCCCAGGGGGCGCTAGAACAGTGTTCGATTATAGTGTTATTCAAAACAGGGTGAAAATTACATACAGATTCTCTCTCGCTCTCTCACAAACACACACACACACTAATGCTATACAAGCTGGGTTACATTTCTGTTTTTTTTTTTTTACTTTTCTTTTTTTCACAAAACATAAAATGCCATCACACGTACGTGGTTTAATTAAAACCTCATGACACTGCGCGCTAAAAAAAACAGTTGGTTAAAGAGCGAGCGTTCACTTCAGATACGAATCAAATATATTACACATTATTCAGGTTTATTTAAAACGCGCACTCGTTTACTTCCACCATTAACAATAGCGATCAGTACAGAAAATACAAAACACAACGTTCACCGTCCCACTTTCACGGCCAGATCAAATCTGTGACGCGACTGGTGGAGCTAACGCCTGATGTTCGGCGCACACACTCGACCGAACGATGGATTTTGAGCAGCGGGCTAAACCTCACGGTGACGCGTTAGATACGTTAGTTTGTCACAAACCAGACGAGAAGTCCAGACGTCGTAGACGCTCGGGCTCCTTTAATTAAACACGATACAGGACATTAGGTGTTGATCCACAGGACTGAACGCTTAGGGGACTGTTAGGGGAAAGGGGTTAACTGTTAGGTAAAGAAAAAAAAAAAAAAAAGAAAGAAAAGAAAAACGCACTGAGACATGGTGTGAGACTAAAAGAGTCTCAGGATGAAAGGAGAGAGGCGTCAGTTATAAAAAAAAAACTAGCATAGTGTTATTGCACACGTGTGTTTAGAGAGTGAATATATCTACATGTCCGAGTGTGTGTGTGCAAAATTTAAAACAGACAGAAAGGAAATAAAGATCAGCAGCGCTGCACAATAACTCACTGATTAGTCTGTTACTCTCTGAACGATCCAGATGATTCCGCATTCAAGTCATTAATTAAATCATATGTGAATCTAATCACGCGTGTTGTTTGCGTCCATACCGTGCAGCCTGATGAGACGCAGAGACACGTCTATCTAAATAAAACATAAAAGCACACTGGCATCAGGTCCGGATTGCAGGATAAATCTCTGTGTACGCACGTTACGATCTTAAAACCCTCTTCTTTCTGCTCTAAACCCTGTGGCAGCGTGTCCTGACAAGTGTCCTACCTCCAGAGGGAGCTGGTTCTCACCCTAATACTAATTCTACGACTTTTCCATCGCTGGGGAAAAAAAACAAACAAACAAACAAAAAAAACTTCACTCTATACCAACTAGCCCTGGACATTAGGTTTGAAAATAAACTTAAAACAACAAAAGAAAGCCTGAAAAAGCTCGTGGTTTTTTAATTCTCCTTCCCATGATGCTTTGCTCTCACACCCTGACGGCTCCGCGACCGATTAGCTGCGCCGTATCGTCGTCGTTGTCGTCTTCGTCCTCGTCCGTTTCCTCCGTGTCCTCCTCAGAGCCCTCCATGGGGGAGTAGTAACCGTCGTATCCTAGCAACGGAGAGTCACGCTGAGGCAGGCACTGTGCTGAAGTGGTTAAAGTGGCAACCGTGGCCTCATAGGTGCCCAAGGACGGAGGAGATGGATGGAGCAAAGGTGTGCGTTCAGAATGCCCCTCCCCTGAAGCCCGGCCCTCTCCTTCATCGCTCACGTGAGGCCCCGCCTCCTCCTCGGAGTCAGAAGAGTCAGAGTAGTCAGGGTTGGTGCGCGTGACTCGCTGCTTACACACGGGACACGTCTTCTTGGTCTGCGTGAGCCACGGGTCCACACACCGGCTGTGATAGGCTGAGAACCAGGACACGCACACACACGCACACACAGACACACACAGAAGTGTGACAGAAAACAAACCACTCAGTTACAATTTAGTCAAGAGTCCAAAAATGTGACATTTTTCATTTAAAATGGATCACACACACACGTGCACACACGCACACAATTACCGTGTGAACATGGCAGCACCCGCAGCTTATCCCCTTCTTCATACTCATCCAGACAGATAGCACACACATCATACTCATCACCTGAGAGAGAGAGAGAGAGTGTGTGTGTGTGTGTGAGAGAGAGAGAGAGAGTGTGAGCGTGTGAGAGAGAAATAAAGAGTTAGGAGAAGAGTCAGAGTTTTTTTCTAGAACACCTCTGAATGTCCCTCACCTCTCACCCTGCTTCAGTCTCAGTCTTTTTCTCAATAAGTCGAGATTCATTGGATTTATTATTAATCGTCATTATTTATTTTGTGATTCTGATGATTTAGAGATAAACGTCTCGTTCACGAGTCACACATCTCTAACGCTTTGCTCTCTTATAACTTGTTAGGTAAATTTTAAAAGAAACAGGAAGCTGAGGGGTCGGTGACCGGACACGCCCTAACCCGAGGTCAGAGCACACTAGGTAGGGTGCTGAGGTGCATCATGGGAGTTTGGTGTGCCTCACCTTTAGTGAATTTGTGAATGGGGATTTTCTTCAGCTGCTCTTTTGACAGTCTGTTCTTCCTCAGTCTCTTCCTGTACTGTACACACCGCACCACCTACACACACACACACACACACACACACACACACACACACTTTACAGGTTAAAAAAGAAAAGAAGAAAAACCCACTAATATCAAAATAAACATTTAATGAAGGCAAGATGACATTTTGTACTTAAAACATAAAACAATTACATGACAAGACATACAGTACACATACATACACATATGAAGGATTCCTGGTTGCCGTGGCAACTGTGGACTAAAGTTCCTGTATGTTAAAGGTTGTATTTAGAAGTTGTAATATGTGCATGAGCCTGTTATCTTCTGTTTGTTCCTACACCGTATAATAATCTTTCCTTCTGATACAGTCATCTCCAGCATTACTGCAGAACTCAGCTGTTTGGAAATCTGTGGTTTCTATGGCAACAGGGACTAAATCCATGTGGACCTACTGACAACAGAGACACCTAGCCCTAATCTGGGGTACGCTACTGTTTTGGTTAAATAGGAGAGAAAAAAAGATAGTGTTTTATTATTTTATCTCTACTCCTGTTATTTTCTTGTGCCTCATCTCGGAGCTGTCAGACTGAGAGACTAAAATTTTAAAAAGAGGCGGGGATAAGGTCAGATGATGATGATGGATGTGTCGAGTATGGACTTTCAGAACATTTATAAAAATCTGAGTTTTAAATTCTGTTCCTGAAAACACAGTAAACGAAACTCTCTCTCTGTCTGACAGAAGAAAATGTAAACACTAATCATCAAATAAATATAGCTGCAGGCAACGATGAGCGGGCCCAGGCACTTTGCGCCATCCCCTCGCGGGTGCGCAACACAACCTGTGTGATTTTTGAGCGCGTCTTATTTTAGACGGGCACTTAAAGGCGACATGATACCATTATGACATGATTTTTCAAGTCCTCCAAAAAGCCCCGGATGTTGGGGGAAAAAAAACCTTACACTATGATGTCACATAAGGTTGAGATTTTAAGCATGTTAAAACCTCCCCAAAAAAAAAGCCCAGGATGCTGGAAAAAATGTAACAAAGAGGGCCCTCACACACTAGAACGTCACGGGGCTGATGTCAGTGCTTGGGCCCAAAATAAAAGTCACTCGCTACAGTCTATCTCATGGGAGAATTGTTTATATAATTATTAACAAAATCTGGGGTTTGGATTTACTGGGATTACAGTATCGGTAAAAACCATTTGGAAGTCAGCCCTTACCAGTATAATGACCATGACGATGATGATCAGCCCCACGATGCCGGTGAAGGGGATGAGGTAGAAGGTGATGGGGAAGGAGAAATCAGGCTTCAGAATCACGTAGGCTCTGTGGATATAAACACAGCAGCGTGAGCGAAGTGCGGTTATACTGAACATTACAGCACAACTGTGACACAGAGAGGTGTGTGTGTGTGGTGTTTTTATTTTCTGTCCTGTAATATCATGAACATATAACGCCCAACCCTGATATGAAAGCCCCCTCTGGTCTCACCCTCGGTCTGGTTTGATAAAACTGTGCAGGATCTTGGAGGCAGAGTAGCTGGTGAACACAGAGGAGATCTCGATCTCTTCAGCTATCGTTTCTGCATCACAACAACAGAGGACGAGGTCAGAAATCAAACACACACAAAGTCCATCTTCATCTCCAACACACGATAGCCCATGAAGAGGAATGCACAAGTACAACACTCTGGATTAATGAGGAACGGTGAACCTTTCTGAAAAGCCTGTGTGTGTGTGTGTGTGTAAATAAATACACACAGGACTCAGAGACAGTTTGTAAGATAAGGACATGAACACTGTTACAGAATGGTGTGTGTGTGTGTGTGTGTGTGTGTGTGTGCGCACGTGTCGCACCGTTGCTGTAGTTCATGCTCAGCAGGACATCTGAGTAAACGTTGTGGATGATGGCGGCGCTGTATCCGGCCTGCTGAGCATGCAGCACCTGCGGGAGGAAAAACACACACGTTTATCCTAACACCCTGCCTGTTCAGCTGGCCACATGATTGTATTAAATTTACATATTCTACAGCAAACATAAGCGTTTTGGCATAACTCCCCCCTACGGTCGTTGTTTATGTCACGTTTGTTTATCACATCATGTACAATCCTGCACTTCTCATCACAACATGCAGTAATGCTCCTAAAAACACGCTCCGTTTTCTTCTCTCAGACATGCAGTAGAGCATGCTGGGTAATGTAATTAGTGCTGGAGCTTTATGGACACTGGCCTTGATGTCGAAGTTGCAGTCGTAGCGGCGGATCAAAACCACGAAGCCCACAGTACTGTTGGGATCCGAAGTGGGAGGGACGGGAGGGGGATCTATCGGAGAGCAGGCATTCAGAGGACGAGACTCGACCAGATAACCCTGAGAGAGAGTGAGAGAGAGGGACATAGAAAATCAGAAAGACAAAATGAACAGAGCGGGAGAGGACAATTTACAGATGAAATGAAGAGAAAAATCAGATGTTCAACACAATGGTCCTGTGTGTGTGAGAGTGAGTGTGTCCGTGTGCGCGGGTGAGTGTGTCCGTGAGTGGGTGCGCGCGTCCGTGTGCGGGTGAGCGTGTCCGTCCGTGTGTGCGGGTGAGTGCTGCTTCTTACCATCAGGCCGTCTCGGGGTAGAGGAGACCCAAACAGAGCGGGCCAGTCCTCTAACAGCATGGATGTCATGTTATTCAGGTGCTGAGACACAGACAAGAGGGAGAGCGGAGTGAGATTAGAGAGAGTGACGGAGGGCCGACAGGAAGTCACACACTCGTCCTTCACTCCCATTACTCACCACGTAGATGTACGCATGTCCAGGGGAAAAGGTCAGCATGGAGCAGAGGGCAAAGGTCAATGTCCTCAGGCGACCCTCCACACACCACACACACACCATCCTGATACACGGAAGGACTGAGAGAGAGAGAGAGACAGAGAGAACTAACTTTTACAGTCTGATTTCTTAAAGTATAGGAAAAGGGGCAGGGCTCATCAGCCATGTTTCAGCAAAGGTGCGGGTTAATTTTTTTTTATTATTATAATTATTCTTACACAACGTATCAGATGTATCATATGTAAAATGTTCCAAGAAATAAAGTCATGCAATTCTCATCACTAAAATAATAATATAATATAAACAAATAAAAACCCATCTGTACTTTATTATGATAAATACTGCTGTTGTGACATCTCAAGCAATCTGATCAAATCAAGCTTATAAACTGGGAGACTTTAAAGCGGAACGGAGCTGAACTCATGCTGAGGGAATGAACAGATCACCATGTGGACAAACGAGTGTAACAGGTTCACGTCTCGGTCTCAGGATGCCACTCGGTCACATGGAGGCATCATCTGTGCTGCAGTCTGAGCATCTGAGCGTCATCGACACGGGAGACGTTTAAACAAATCTCACAGCACCATAGCAAAGGCTTTATCTCCGAGCTACTGACATCACAGACACACACACTCTCGCATGCGTATATGTGTTGGGGGGGGGGGGGGTTATGTAGGAGTTGGCCTCACCAGTTTCAGTGAATCAGTCCGGGAGCACGATGATAGACAGCATCTGTCCTGTAAAGCTGTCCTGAGGGTGTGCAGAGATAGCACCGAGATTCATTTCTTTAGGTTCAGTTAGAGTTTGTGTGTGAAAGGGGACAGATTTGGTCAGGTGGATTGGTCTGTGTTACATTGTATGTTCATGTTAAAGTTATACAAGACTCACTTTTTCAGACTTAAGAACGAATCTGACTTATGAACACGCCCCCGGAATGGAACTTGTTTGTATGTCAGGGACTACCTGTATTAGATATGATAAGCTAACAGTGGTTCCTTCACTTATTTTCTCTTTTTATAAGCTAAAAAAACAAAGAAAAAAATCGCTAATCGACCAAACCTTTGTTAATGAAAGATCTGAGACAAGTTATGACTTCAAGTAAATATTACTATGTTACAGAGACGTCATTACAGTTTATCTATAAACCTAAAAACATTAATGAACATATGATTAGATAATTATATTCATTAATTGTGGAAGGTGACAGAGTACATTTACTTCACTGCTCTACTTTATGCGAGTAGTTTTTATTAGTGGATAATTTTTACTTTTCACTCCACTACATCCTACAACAAACACCTGTACTTTCTACTTCGCTTCATTTCTACATGGTGGTGCGAGAATATCGCCATTAAGGATAACTGCATGATCTGCCTTCCCTCTGTGAAATGATTAGCAGGTGTGTGAAATCAGACTCTGCAGAGAGGACAACAGTGCATGTGTGTGTGTGTGAGAGAGAGACCCTTTTCCTAAAACTGAAAGGCTACAGTAAGCTAATACAAGCTTTTTATTTGTGAATAGTATTTATAAGCATCTGTGATAGTAAGTCGTAAACGCAGTACTTTTACTTATACTTGAGTAATATGTTACTTCTTTGCTTTACTTTTACACAGAATTGGTGCACTTTGCCCACCTCCGTCAAGCGGTGCTCTTAAACGTGTAATGATTATAAACACGTCCTCTCTCACACTTGCGTGACAACGTGAACCCATTACCCTGTTGTTATTAGCACACTCTGCAACCATGGATACTGATTATTAAAACTCACACCTCGACATTTGCCCTTTTTCTAAAACCAGATGCTCTGAGAGCGGCGTAAGGAGCGCCGCAGGAGTCTGAGTGGCATCGCAAGTATGCTATTTGGTTACAAAAAATATAATCCAATACATTTATAAACATGTTCTGTCCTTGGAAAGCTCCAGAAAAAAAGACAGCTTCCGATAAAACTGTAGCTGTTTTCATAAGATTTTAAACGGTTCTTGAAATACGTGTGCGAGTCCTGGAGGAGACGTGTGGCATTAATTACACACTTAAAGCACTTCCTGTCTCAATAAAGTGTAAGAATTCCAGCCTTGACCTGCAGGCACGGAGACAGCGGAGTCACATCCGCGTGTGAGAAGAGACGAGTATCATGAGCTCGATAACATTTCAGCTTTAAACCAGGACACACACACACACACCTTCGCTCGCTCCGGATCTCAGAGGCTAGACTACACACTTGCTAATATCATTATAGAGAGTGTGTAGGAACATCCTCACATCCTCCAAAGACTGCGGGGGGGGGTGAGTGTGTGTGTGTGTTCCAGCATCTGATACAATGACAAGGACAAATGTGAAAACAGCAGGGTGTAAATCCTCCCCAGAGATACGTCTCCAAACAATCATGAACCAGGAGACCTTGATTTAACTCTTTTATGCAGAACAGAGTGGCAATCCATCGCAGGATGAGAAACACACACACACCACACACCTATACATTACGAGCAATTTGGGAACAGCACTTCACCGGAGTACCCAGGAGAAAGCCACCAAGCACGGGGAGAACATGAAAACCACACACACACTCACACCCACACCTGAACTGAGACTCGAACCCTTGACCCTGGGGCTGTGTGGCGACAGTGCTAATTTCTGATGTGTCGGCAGAAATTTTGATTACGAGAACATATTTTCTGCACACAACTACCAGGAGCGGCGTTAGAAAGAGAAGAAAAGAAATAAAAATCTTATCAAGGGAAATCTATGCGGTGAGCAGAGAAGAATAGAAATCCCTAATGACGAAAAAGTATGAATTTAGTAAATATTAAATAAGATATAATATAGAGCTGAAACAATTCCTCGAGTAAATCGAGTAATTCGATTACAAAAAATGATCGAGGCAATTAATTAATTGTTTAATTAATTTTAAAAGCTTGCATTATGTTTTTGTGCAATTATTTGTTGACCGCACGCTTTTGACACAGCGCGCTTCTGGGTGCAAGCCGCCAGTAAACACCAACAAAGAAGAAGCACTTACGTCACCCACAAAGCGGAAGGAGACGCAAACAGTTAGCGCTGTATTGATTTGAGGGAGTGTTCTGTTGCGGGCTGCAAAATGGAAGGGAGCGATAAAATTATTGGCCAAGAGAAGAAGAAAGCAGCAAGAGAAAATGACAGAAATTGTTAGTAAAGGCTTGTGTTAGGCCTGAGATGTAGATTTTGAAATTTTAGTTCTGAAAGTTTAGTTGCACAACTTAGTGGTTTGTATAATTATTTATTTTAATGTGTGCCTTAGTTTATTTTATCCTTAAAGTCATTTGAAAAAAATTTTTACTAATTTTTTGCATCCGAGAAAAGGCTTTAAAATAAGAATGTATGGTGCTGTAATGCACTTAATTAATCTCAGTCAACTTTAATACCCCTATCTCACCTGCGCGGTATCGCGCGGTGGCCGGAAGTACGGTTCTTCATGATTCACCACAAGTTTTGGCGCTACGATTACGTCTCTATCTTTCTGCGCGAAAAATTAAATATGTTTAAGCCGCCTTAAAAAAATGTTTGAACATGTTTAATTTTTTCACGGACCTTGCAGAACATCGGCGGGCAGTCGCAGCAGCTCACAGGGCCCAACACCGCATCTCACTGCGAGGCAAACCGCATAGGTGAGATATATGGTATTACTTGTATTGTGAATAATGACAATGTTTATTTTTGATAAAATGCTGTATGCATTTAAAAAATAAAAGTAGATTTTTCTAAAAAGAAAAACCATTTAATCTTTTACATTAAACTTTTACATTGCTGTTTAATTAAGCAAAGGTGCATTTTATCTGGTTACTCGATTAATCGATTAAATTTTAGGTAGAATACTTGATTACTAAAATATTTGATAGCTACAGCCCTAATATAATATAATAAATGTTTTATTTCTTTATTAGAACGGTGAGCTCCTGAACGTCTGGCACGAGAGTAATCGCACGATTCGGGTCACGCACCTCGGCCATTCCTACGTTTGTCCCACTAACCTACTTTACTAAGCAGGAATGAAAACTCAAAAACTGCTGTTGTATTTTTTTGGAAACCAAACAGTATTTTTTTTCTTTCCATGAGACATGAAAAAAAGATTCCAACGATTTGGGACACAGCCGTATGATAAGATTAGGTAATGCACTATGGGGTTTGTTCTGTGTGTGTGTGTGTCCAGAATGGTTCAAGCATGTGATGTTTATCTGACCACAGGAACTTAGATGATGAAAGGACGTTAAAGAGGAAAAGAAAGACAGAACTGGATCTTTGCTGCGCACTGCAGCACGAGTGTCTCAGTTCACAGACAGACTCCTGGTAAATTAGGGTCAGCAATAAATAAATAAATAAATAAAATAAGGAACAAAAGACACAGTCTCGTGCATTAGACTGGATACACACTGGGGTCTGTTAGAGAGCATTGAAGTGACATGAGCTAGTTTATTATCCTGTAAAGGTAGGACATGAGGAAATTATACATAATAAAGTTCAGCAGAAGATCACGATTAATCTAATCGATATGGAGTGAAAGGGCCGTCTTGGTGAACCACAAGCCACATCTCACATACAACACACACAACACAAATTCAGATGTCTAGTGTAGCGCCATGCTAATGTACACATAAGTCAGTGTAAACAACACACACTCACACACTCTTTTCTGAGCACAGAGCCGCCGCCTCCTCCTCCACAGCCGCTCGCGTCTTCTACAAAACGACTTTAAACCCTGTAAATAAAATAAAATAACTTTAGAGCTTCGTCATGCCGTAACGTCGAAAATCGGCCTTTTGTTGTTTCCGTGTGTTTACGCTCGCGCGACCAGGCCAACCGTGAGGCGCAGCGCACTTCTCGCGATATCTCGCCTCTAAACTACATTTCACACACACACCGCGGCGAAAAAACACCAGATCTCGCGAGATGATGCTTATTTACGCAGCCCGCATGGATCAGCTGATAGAGTGTCGGCTGCCATCTCGCGAGATTTACAGGGTGGCCGTAATAGCTCTAACATCTCGCGAGATGTCAGGCTGCTCATATATATAATATTGGCAGAGGTGGGGGCACAAACTCTTTTTGTCTTTTTTTTTTTTTTACAGTATAAAATTTTTTTTCTTCTTCTTTTTCTTCTTCTAATTATTATTATTAAATCACAAAAATATGAACGTACAAGATTCATGTATAAAAGGTTGGATTAAACAAATAATTATCTACAGTTAAATAGTAGTTATACAACATAAGAAAACTTAACAAAAATATACAAGTAAGTAATAACAGGAGACAGAGTAAACTAACAAATAAACAGACAAATAAATAAAAGAGAGAAAATATAAATAAACAAACCAAGTAAAAGGCACAAAATACTAAAAAAGAGAAAAAAAATTATAGTGTTACATCGACTAAATCAGACAGCAGAACAGACTCTTTAAAAAGTTTAATAGGCAATCTGCATGGAGAAAAATCACAAGACAGCAAAAATATTAACCCAGCAATTTTGCTGAAAATGTGAGAGGGTATTAAAAAAACATAAAGACGTGGGGTTTATTAGACATACTTTTAACCAATTTATCTTAAACACATGGTTGACATCATGAATGTCTAATACTTCAAGTCCTCTGTTCTCTTATTTCCAAGAATTGACTGTTTTTTTTTTTTTTGTAATCTATTTTTCCAGATAAAATTTAAGACAATTTTATTTATCTCCTTACAATTGTTAATCTTAACATATAAAGATATTGCCAGGTAAACAAAACAAGACAAACCTTCTGCTTTAGAAATGAGTTCTCTCCCAAATAAAGACAAATCTCTTTGTAGCTCATTATTACAAACGGTAGATGCTCTCTTCAGTCTTTTGAAATTGAAATGCCCGAATATTTAACAGTAATTCTAACAGATATATTTGCGATTGTGGTGTCATTACGAGAGTGAAGGGGCATCATTTCACACTTACCAACATTAAAAGATAATCCAGGGGCTGCTAACTGTAAAATCATAATCTCTCTATCAAAAACCACAATGCCTTTAAAAATAGGATAATTCTGAATATCACGTGACAGCAGACTGTAGCATGACCGAGCTGTTTATGCCATTATAGAATACGCCGACTATATTAATAAATGTGTCACCAAAACCAAAAAGTTTAAGAGACTGCAATAAAAAATTGTGTTCAATTGTGTCAAATGCTTTTTTCTAAAAAAAGAAAAGAAAAAATAATGGAATCAACATAAAATAAGTGTGCATAGTCCAATAGATCTAGAACAAGCCTGATGTTATTACTGATGTGACGTCCTCTCATAAGCCTGTCTGAGGTTCTACAATCACGGTAGAGTACTTGTTCAAGTCTTTTGGCAAAAACCAAAGCTAGAATTTTGCGAGTAACGCAGTTTGTGAGCGTTCCGCAAGACAAGCAAAGATTTTTAATAAAGTCTTGGTCTTTACAAGTCTTGGTTTACGAGTACCAAGTATCATGTAGCACACATGCGCTTCTTGTTTTGATGCTGAGTGTGATGTGATCACAACTGAGCCAATGATTTTTCTCTCTCTTGCGCTGCGGAATTGTGGGTAATCATCTCCCCTGCTGGGTCTTAGTGCTCGTCTCTCACTGATATAATCAACATCCGTGCACGCGTGTACTGTTTACTATAAAACTGTGCCTGTGTATGTGTGTGTGTAAAACATCTTTTATTTTGTGTTTGTATGTGTGTGTACAGCGCGTGTGTACTGTTTATTATAACACACGTGTGTGTGCGTGTAAAGCAAAGAAAGTCTCATTAGAGAGGTTAAAGAACAATTTTCTCTCTCTCTCTCTCTGTATCACCCTGTCATTAGTCGTTATGTGTGCGGGCACGTAATTTGACACCGTGCCCCACACACACTCTCTCGCCTTTACACCCCCCCTTGGCTTCACACACACATACAGATACACACTCTGTTCTACACAGAAACTCTGCTCTGTCGTGATTCTTTTAAAAGGTTTTTTTATTTACAGCAGTGATTCCGTTAGTATGCGCTCGAGTACGCGAGTGTCATTAGCGATGTTCCTTGTTAATTTTTCAGATAAAACAGTCTTTCCAGTAATAAACACATACACAGCGCCTGCGCGCATAAATGGAAACACTTATCTGCCCTGATTTATTTTTACTTTTTTTAAAGGTAAAGTGCAGGTTAATTTGTTTTATTTTTACTATTATATTTTGTATTAATTATTTTTGTTGTTTTTTTTGGGCTGTGCAATGAATAATTTTAGTTTTCATTATTTCTTATGGGAAAATTCGTTCGAGTGTTTTGGAATACGAACCCACTTCCAGAACGAATTATGCTCATAATCCAAGGTTCCACTGTATGTCTGCAATAATAAAATAATCAGAACACCCATTTTGGCTGAAATAAGACTTGTATACGTTCTCATAAAAGGAGGAGACAGCACTTGAGATTTCTACCGGGTCCGTGCAAGGTGTGCGCCATTAATCAGGAGAGAAGTCAACAGATTTCTTTTATAATTTCTCTTTTCTAGAGCAAAAAAATAGCTAGTGTTCTTCTCACCACTCTCAAGCCATTTGGCACGAGACCTAATGAAAGCACCTTTGTTTCTGTGCTTTTCAGTTTGATTCAGTTTGTTTAGTAAGGAGTATTTTAATTCTTTTGATCGTTTTATAATTTCATTTCTGACTCGATACTTTAAAAATTCCCATTTGGATTCATAATTTTTTCTCATTCACAAAACGTTGTTTAGCTATTTCCTGTACCGTAATATTGAAAGTTTCTTCTTCAAGAAGCTGTTTATTGAATTTACAATTTACAATATTACATTCCACATAATGCAAAATAAGGACTCTGGTATTTTGATTGTAAAGTTTTGACCTTACTAGTAATAACCATAATTAGGTCTTTATGTAAAGTGTTTAAATTAAAGCCATACACATTGCCTATAATGAAAACAGAATCATTTAATTTAACCACCAGAATTAACCACCTGATGCGATGTCCCAGGGCGCACACGCTCATTCAAACACTATGGGTAAAATGATGTCTTTGGACTGTGGAAGTACACCGGAGAACCCTGAGGAAACCAACCAAGCTCAGGAAGAAAATGCAAACTCCATGCACACAGACCCGAGGCGGGATGTGAACCCTCGAGCCTGATAACAGGGCTGACCACTACCACCACCGTGCCACCTGGAAGCAAGTCTTATTTAGTGTATTCTGAGTACAGCAGTGACACATCATCATCATATCCTGAAATCTTCAAACAAACCCAACACACAATGTTTCAACACTGAATTGTTTATTTAAACCTTGAGTCAGGACTGGAGCCTGGGATAAGAACAGTGCAGTACAGAGTGTGTAAAATGTGGACAGTTACAGGATTCATGACTCATTTCAGCCTCAGATTTATTCCACTTTTTAAAATGCTATAAATAGGTGCGAACAAAACAGACTCAGCAACGACAAAAGAGAGAGATTCATTCTACTACAGCACAGCAGCTGCTTCACACCACACCAAGCAGCCATCATTAAACTCTTTATTTCTAGCACAGGAACTTCTGTAAGAGGATGTGAACTGATGTGTTTCTGTTTAGCAGAGTGACACAGGGGTTTACACGGTCATAGACACTCGATATACAGTACGAGAACCTAAAGCGCTTTCGTGTTGTGCCAGGTGAACATGTCTAAATCCCTTTATGACCTCAAAGACTAACCTTTCATCATCTCTGCCGCAGATTGCTAACATTTAGACACGCCCACATTTCCATATATGGCCGACCTGTGGTGACACGCTCACACCTGAGTGATTCACCTTTCATATCCATGACTTCCTAAACACAATTATTCTGAGCGACCACACCCACATGACCAAATATAGAGAAGAGGAGCTTTTCCGTGATCAGCACTCAGTTCTTATGACCAAGCGTTGCCTTTACATCAGTTTATTTAATTAAAAACACACAAAAAAACTAAAAGTGTCTATTTAGTGCGTTAAAAATAACAACAGGGGTGTAAAAGCAGCAGACAAAGTCAGAGTGATGGCCACACACACACATGGAGATATTGCTGTAAAGTACAATACTGTACAGGGACACATCTATGAATAACAACACACACACACACACACACACACACACACACACACACTCTTGCTCCTCAGAGGCTGCCGGCCCCCGTGTCCTCCTCTCCTCCTCTCTTGAGGCGTTTTTTAGCCCGGATGTCATTCATGGCCTCCTCGATGGAGCGCGTGTCTCTCTTATTGGCCACAGGGACTATCAGAGCAAGAGAGAAAACCAATCAGACATCAGCAAGCAGAGGAAGGGACAGGAAGAGAGCGTGATCTGATTGTGCATGTAGAATGACCATAAGTGTGAGCTGATGCTGGACATACTGTATACAGATCGCTCCGCATGCTTTGGCAGGAGTGTAAACCTGTGCAGCAGGTGCAAAGTATAACCAGCAAAAATTTGTGTACTAGTAGCAGCAATCCCCCACCCACTTTGCTTCATATTGCACTTTCACAACTGAGTTTTAAATGTTTTATTTTAACATTTTATTTAAATCATTAAATATCTTGAATTCTGACTCTGAATGAGACTTTTAGTTTTAAAAGTAAAAAGGAGGAAAACTTTCTCCCTTGATGGTGTCCAAGCTCTAGTGAGACACTGGGATAAGTGCATCAGTGTATCAGGGGATTATATAGAGACATAAAGGGAGTGTTTACGCTCAGGACGGTGTTCTGTTGTTCTGTACAATCAAAAGTCCCGCTTTGACTCGAACGGCTGATAGAAAGTAGTGAGATCATAATGTTGCAAAAATTCTTCACTTATTTGAGGTAGAAATCAAAGTCAGCAAGTAAGTCCATTATTAAAGTATGTGTGTGTGTGTGTGTGTTTGAGAGACTCACCACAGCCGTATGCCCGGTTAGCCTCCAGCGTGTGCGCGGCATCTTTAGCAGCAGCGGTGCCGATCAGATGGCTGTACTTGTCTCTGTAGTTGGAGCTGGGAGACGCCGGCCTCTTCTGACTCTGACTCGCCGCCGCCTCCTCCAACGCCGCCTGCTCCTGAGGGAGGGAGTGGGCAGGGCAACGGGATATGATCCAATCAGACTGACAGTAATCTAATTATCAGATGTGGAACTCTGAAATATTCACCCACATCTTTACTCAGCCTAAGGTAGGTCACATGACCCACCTCTGAGCGCTGGGTTACACCCTGAACAGAGCGCTATTACAGTGGTAATACGCACACGCACACACTCCGCGCACAAACCATACATGCACTTTAATGTTTAATCTAATTTAATCTGTTACTAATAACTCTGCCCCCTCTCTCACTGAAACACAAAGCCATGGTGAGTGTGTGCAGGTGTGAGTGTGTGTTATGAACGTTTTAGAAGTGTGTTATAAGTATCTGTATGTTTTGAAGCACTAACAACAGTTTCTGTCACACACACACCTTCAGTTTGCGTCTCTCCTCTGCTTTGGCCCGATCCCACTCCTCTCCTCTACGATATGCCTCCAGCTCCTCATCAGACGGGGCGAACTCCTGCGCGCACGCACACACATATACCCATTAGGTCTGATGATGACCGTGTGTGTGTGTGAGATATTTAAATGAGCAGACAGGACTCAGTGCAGACCTTTTTGAAGAGCATGACGTATCTGCTCTCTTCATCGTCCCCGAAGGAGAAGGAGGTTAGGCCGGCCACCTCGGCCACGTCGTGTCTGACAAACACACGGGGAGCAACACACACTCAGCGCTTTAAGTATTTGCAGCCGGAAGATAACTTCAAAACAAAAACACACAGACGTGCTGGACTCACAGGATGCTCCTCTCGATCTTCCCCATGGGCTCGTACTTCTTCTTCTGCAGGCTGCTGTCCTGAATGAAATCAGACACGTCCTTCTCCATCTGATCCCAACATCAGCAACAAGACAGGTCAGTATGATCACACTCTCTCTCTCTCTCTCTCTCTCTCACACACACACACACACACACACCTTCTTCCTGAACTCGGCTTTCTTCCGCTTCTCATCCTCCTGCATCTTCTTCATGCGAGCAGCCTGCTCTGTGGCACCACAGGACAGTTCAGGGGAGGTCAACACAGAAATTTACCGGTCAGCCTTTATTCGTCACATATACATTACTGCATAGTGAAATACTTTATTATTTGCAAGTCTGTGTTAGTAAGTATGTTAAGATGGTCAGCGTGTTCTACAGCGCCCCCTGGAGCAGACATGGGTAAGGGCCTCGCTCAGGGGCCTGACAGAGGCGACCTGACAGAGCTGGGACTCGACCGTCGACCTTCTGATCAGAACTCAGAGCCTTAACACAGAGAGAGACACTAATACACAATGTGTGTTTAAATGTTCTTATTTTGTACATAATGATTTGTGATCCAGCCTGGCCACGTCCCAAACCACAGTCCACCCTAAACATCACAGCAAACTTTAATGTATTTTTTTCTCTTGTAAATGAAGCTTAAATATTAAATCAGAAGAAAAATATTAATAAACTAATGTTTTAAAGTTTTTCTTATTTTTATTAATCACACTTAAGGAGGAGAGTTTGTGATTGTGATCAGTTTCTATGAAATGCTACGAAATAATTAGAGAAGCCAATCATAATAAAGTGCAGCAGTGACGTCACCAGCGCGACCCTTTTCCTCGCGTGTGATTGGAGGATTTTTTTTCTCCCTCTGTAGCGCGCTACAGAGGCGCAGCGGCGGCGGCTTCGATTACAAAAATGTAGAAAAAAGAACAAATCATCCACCGATGTGACGTCATCGCGATACACTCGTGTTTCCCGTGTGCCTGTAGGCGGTATTAACGTGTTTAAAGGTGGGTACCTCGAGCTTTCCGGCGACTTTCCTGGTCGCCGACCGTTGGAGGTTTTTCCATCGAGCTCAGGATTGAGCCCAGGAGGTCCGCCATCTTGGCCCGAATGATTCTAACCGGAAACCGGAAGTCTTATGAGGAGCGGCGGGGTTAGTGCGGTTTTCAACCGCGAGAGGGCGCCCTCTCTCTGTGTGTATATATATATATATACACACACACACACACACACACACACACTTACCTAAAAGATTATTAGGAACACCATACTAATACGCTGTTAACCCACTTTCGCCTTCAGAACTGCCTTAATTCTATGTGGCATTGATTCAATAAGGTTCTGAAAGCATTCTTTACAAACATTGGCCCATATTGAAAGGATAGCATCTTGCAGTTGATGGATATTTATGGGATGTACATCCAGGGCACGAAGCCCCCGTTCCACCACATCCCAAAGATGCTCTATTGGGTTGAGATCAGGTGACTGTGGGGGCCATTTTAGTACAGTGAACTCATTGTCATGTTCAAGAAACCAATTTGAAATGATTCGAGCTTTGTGACATGGTGCATTATCCTGCTGGAAGTAGCCATCAGAGGATGGGTACATGGTGGTCATAAAGGGATGGACATGGACAGAAACAATGCTCAGGTAGGCCGTGGCATTTAAACGATCCCCAATTGGCACTAAGGGGCCTAAAGTGTGCCAAGAAAAGATCCCCCACACCATTAAACCACTACCACCAGCCTGCACAGTGGTAACAAGGCTTGATGGATCCATGTTCTCATTCTGTTTATGCCAAATTCTGACCATTTGAATGTCTCAACAGAAATCGAGACTCATCAGACCAGGCAACATTTTTCCAGTCTTCAACTGTCCAATTTTGGTGAGCTCGTGCAAATTGTAGCCTCTTTTTCCTGTTTGTAGTGGAGATGAGTGGTACCTTGTGGGGTCTTCTGCTGTTGTAGCCCATCCGCCTCAAGATTTGTGGCTTCACAAATGCTTTGCTGCATACCTCAGTTGTAACGAGTGGTTATTTCAGTCAAAGTTGCTCTTCTGTCAGCTTGAATCAGTCGGCCCATTCTCCTCTGACCTCTAGCATCAACAAGGCATTTTCGCCCACAGGACTGGCACATACTGGATGTTTTTCCCTTTTCACACCATTCTTTGTAAACCTTAGAAATGGTTGTGCGTGAAAATTCCAGTAACTGAGCAGATTGTGAAATACTCAGACCGGCCCGTCTGGCACCAACAACCATGCCACGCTCAAAATTGCTTAAATCACCTTTCTTTCTCATTCTGGCATTCAGTTTGGAGTTCAGGAGATTGTCTTGACCAGGACCACACCCMTAAATGCATTGAAGCAACTGCCATTTGATTGGTTGATTAGATAATTGCATTAATGAGAAATTGAACAGGTGTTCCTAATAATCCTTTAGGTGAGTGTATATTGTCGCAATAGATCCATTTTCATTACATTCAAATAAAACGGGGTTCGATTAATTCAAATAAATGTGTATATTCAAATAGAAGTGCAGGGTTCGATCACTAGAAGGCACTCTCTACAGATACATTAATGCAATAAATCCATTTTATATATATTTACACAAATAAAAACAGCTCATTTAGTCACATTATAAATCATTATTATTAATCTTAGTAATAATCAGTATACACATGATATATAAAAATGCAGATGCACATATAATATGAGGCAGCATCCAGAGGTTTTGATATTAGCTGTGTTAGGCTACAGAACGTCTACGGAGGCGACACCATGGACAAGAGCAACATGCACAGATAGATGAAGAAGTTTAAATAAGGAGAAACTGGCGTCGGAGACCTGCCGACCGCCACCACGGACACGGACCGCCAGCGGGGGGGACGAGATGATCCATGCGGACGGGGGAGTCACCATCCCACAGCTGGCCGCACAACTGGACTGCAGTCACAATACCGTACAGAAGATAGTGGAGGACCTGGGGTATCGGAAAGAGTGCGGAGCGCTCGGACGTCCGGCAGGTCCCTCCAGTGAAGGGGAGGAGAGGGGCCAAGGGGACGGCGATCTGGGCACGGCGCAGACGAGGGGATAGCGGCCACGCGCATCGGGCATGTTTAGAGAGAACCGTGTCGAGCGATGGGGACGATGTTCAGATGAACCTGTTTATAGAGATAGAGGAGTTACTCTCCCGCTGGGTGGCGCGTGTACTACCCGCGTCAGCTAATAAAAGCTTTATGCCTGCTATCGCGTTACCATTACCTGAGAAATCAGCCTCCAGTTGGCTCACTGACACTCTTCACGCTGCTCCAGTGTTTGTTCAGATGGTTTTACCCCCCAGTGTGACGGAGGAGTTGACGGCGACGCCCTTAGTGTCATCGTATTATATTTTATATACGCATAAAAAATGCAATTCTTTGAATGAAAAAATATTTTTTCCTCACATATTTTTACGGTTCACATAAAATTATTATACGTGTTCCAAAAAATTCTAAAAACACATTAAATCTTTACAAGAAATAAAAAAACAGAAAAGCAAGTCAAAATGTGAATTTGTTCCAGTATCATCATTTTGTTAATATCATCACTCGACTCTGACAAACAAAAAGAAAAAAACATGAACTAGAAAGAAAGAAAAAGGAAGAATTCCTGATCTACACTTGAGTCTCGGTGTTAAACACCACGCACCAGTAAAACAAAACTCCACCCAGTTCATAAAACAGCTACAGAAAAGCTACTTAACGATTTCTGCTAACTGTTTATAACACGTAACCCCTTATAGCCCAGTGAGGCTGATTCGTGTCCCGCCCCCAACGGCGCTTCAGCTCTACACGTATAAATAAGAAGATAACTTCAGTGACAAAACAGCAGCTGATCATGTGACCCTGTGTGTTCAAGACTGTGATTTTATGCAGTGTTCAGGTGGGACTAAAAGAGACAGAGACACAGCAATCATCACTGAGACTGGATTCACACCAAGGAATCTTTTTAACGTCTTTTTAATTTAGGGGCAGAAAATAAATTGAGGTGTGTGTGTCTATGGCTGCATGGACATGAAAGGAACCTCCCCTTGTTTTTTTTCCCTTTATATTTGTTGTTCTGAAAGTCAGATAAAAGGCGCCAGGTTCTGAGCCGAGTCTCTCGGGGTCGGTGTGTGAACCAAAACACACACACACACACACACACACACACACACGCTGTTCCATTACCTTTGCCCAAATACACCCTTGCTGACCTTCCCTCCATCTTAAGAACTGTTCTGTTAAAGTCCTCATTGATAAACACACACACACACCCTGAGGACGGCTCAGAACCGGTGCTGACCCGAGCTGCAGCGGTCATCAGGAAGTCTATGAGTCCAGGAAGTAGATCTTGTAGAACTTGTTCATCTGCTCGAGGAAGATGAAGGTGAGGACGGTGTGAGGGCCGAGACGGGCGTAGTACGGAGTGAAGCCCTTCCACAGGCTGAAGAAACCCTCGTTCCTCACCACCTTCATCAGCACGTCCTACACACACACACGGGTTCAGCTGTAAAGGTCACACAGTGTGACGCTCACACACTCAGACACACACACAGATGTAGAAAAACACTCACGAGTCCATTCTTGTACTCTGGCTTGCCGTCGATCATGCGCATGTTCTGAATCCTGGAACAGACACACAGCATGAGCTCGGCTTTACACACAAACACACACACACTCCTAAACACTACACATTAGGTAGACAATAGAATTCCAGAAACAATCTCACATACACACACGTCAATAAAAAATAAAAAAAACATCTGCTTTACATGCAATACAGATAAACTCCACTCTCTCTTCAGTAATCTATACTTCTGTCAGACAGACAGATAAACAGAGAGAGAGAGAGAGACAGAGACCAAGATGTCTAAACTACTTTAAAAATAATTCTAAATCATTTAAAAAACTAATATTTTCTGGAAATTATATTTTTTCAATTTCTTTTACTGTTTATTTAATCAGATGTGTTTTCATTGATTTATTTTTTCATCAGATTAAAATGACTTGATCATTAAACACTGTTCATGTGAGCGCTCCATCTAGTGGTCACTTGACACAGGTGCAGACGTGCACGCTCACCGATGCATATTCGCCTGTAACTGTGTTTACTCTGTAACTGGAAACTCTTCCCTCACGCGTTACGCCATAAACACAAACACACCCTTACAGAGCCGCAGCATGAGATCAACTAGTCAGGAGAATCAGGTTAAAGGTGAAGAGTGACGCTTTACAGAACAAAGCCGAGGTTCTTTCAGGCAAATCACATTGTGTGTGTGTGTGTGTGTGTGCGCGTGTGTGCGCGTGCATGCGCGCGTGTGTTCCTCCCTGCCCTTTCTCTCTCTCTCACACACACACACACACACACACACACACAGACAGAGAGACAAGTATCTGGATCTCAGCATCGTTTTCAGAACTTTCAGACAGGAAGTAGAGGCGGGACTGGACCTGGTTTTGGCGATGTCGACTGGCATGGAGGCGGCTGTGGTGACCAGCCCGCTGATCATACTGGCGCAGAAATGGCACAGGATATCATCAGAGAAGTACCCTGCCAACACACACATCATAAGTGTACCAGTCATTAAAATAATCCATGACTTTTCTTTGCACTTAAACCCAGTGATGAACTCAGACCTGCAGGACAAGAGACGTGAGAATGTGCAAACAATAGGAAAAAAAAATCCAGGAATCATGAACAGAAGGGGGAAACTAAGCCGGTGTTTATCTTCACAAGGTCGTAGATCAGAAGCAGACTGCGGATTAGATCAGAGTTCTGTCCAGACAACACTCACTGTGGGATTTTGATCAATATATTACATGTTCTCAAGTATTAAAAAAACTACAAAAAATATAGTGTATATCTACTAAACACTGAAACGCTGTGTAACTTCTGGTATTGACAGTTTAAAGGTCATGGCTCATAAGCCATAATACATACAGTACATACTTTTATCCCTGTGGATCATCTGCACCACTCTCCTCAGGCACTCAGACTCAAAAGAAGATAAAGAAAGAGCAGAGCAACAAAAAAGCTGTGGCATAAAGTACAACATCTTCAAGGAAATCGTCAATTTTAGATGCATCATTTTTGCAAATTTATCTAAATAATTGAAAGTGTGAATCGATGCTGAATCAAAAGCTGACTCGATCAATGAATCAAAGTGAATCACATAACGGGTTTAATCACACGGCTCTAAATCACAGCATGAGAATTACATCACGCGTGTCTGTGTCTCCCCGTCTCTGCCTGTACTTCCTGTCTCCCTCTCCATCTCTGCCTGTATTTCCTGCTCCTGTCTGTGTAACATGTTTTCTACTAAAAGCTGGAGACGTTTGAACACAAGCTCATTAACACAAAGACTCAGAGAGGTACACGAGAAAGGCCCAGACGTGCACGTGGACAGAGCGTTCTGTGCAAACTGATCCGTTGCTGAACGAACGCACACACACAGACACTCACACAGACACTCACACAGACACTCACACAGACACTCACACAGACACTCACACAGACACTCACACAGACACTCACACAGACACTCACACAGACACTCACACAGACACTCACACAGACACTCACACAGACACTCACACAGACACTCACACAGACACTCACACAGACACTCACACAGACACTCACACAGACACTCACACAGACACTCACACAGACACTCAC
>QMIH01001036.1:141676-158646 GCA_003987875.1 Clarias batrachus
ACACAGACACACACACAGACACACACACAGACACACACACAGACACACACACAGACACACACACAGACACACACACAGACACACACACAGACACACACACAGACACACACACAGACACACACACAGACACACACACAGACACACACACAGACACACACACAGACACACACACAGACACACACACAGACACACACACAGACAGACACACAGACAGACACACAGACAGACACACAGACAGACACACAGACAGACACACAGACAGACACACAGACAGACACACAGACAGACACACACACACACACACACACACACACAGACAGTGTAAGGGCTATAATGGAGGAACATCAGCTATCAGAGTTAGTTTAAGGTGGAGCTGCTGCAGACTAAATGGAATCCAGCACTGACACGTACACATCTACTGACTTCATCTGTCTCAATTTCCACACCATGAAGGTTTTTGAGCTGTTAGGGGCAGAGTTAAATGTTAATAATGATGAGATAAAGGTGATAATGCAGAGCCTCACCTGTGTCCAACAGAGCCTGCTTAGACTGAGAGTAAGACGCCAGCTGGGCCGCATTCACTACCACTGCCCTAGCCATGGTGGGTACACAGCCCTGTAACACACACACACACACGCACAGTGAATTAGAGTGACCCAGTTCTACACCCCAGAGTAAACACAACCCTGTCATTAAAACCCACAGACTCTCCCACACCAGCCAGTACCAGGAAGTGGGCATGGCCTATCCATTATGGGCTAGATTTGTAAGATAAGTAGGCGGATCTTTGACATAAAACAGACTACTGACATGCACAAACAATTTTAAATATATTACATAATAAACACTACACAAACTTGCGTGCACGCGCTCCGTCTCACTTGCGCACACACGCTCCGTCTCTCACTCACCCTCCACAGTGTTGTAAGCCCCTCCTCTCTGGTGATTCGGATGAGAGCGTTAAAGACATTCGTGTAACCCCTCCTCTGATCAAGGGGAAGACTGACGGCGGAGGGGGGAGAGAGAGAGATTATTATGCAAAAAATTAATTGTGGAAAATGAAACCAAAATGAAAAGCAACGCACACACACACAAACACACACAGAGCTTCCCCATCAGTGCTCACCGTCCGTCTGCGGTCATGCGGATGAGCGCCACCTCAGCAGGAGTGCCCACGAATGCCCCCGTGGCTCCAGCTGTCATTCCTATCAGCGCCTTCATGAAGAAATTGGGAGGAGTCCCGTCTGCCTTTGTCAGTCTCTCAAACAGAATTGTGTAAATACCCAGACGAGTCGTGGTGTAGGTCGCCTGTCTGAGTAGACCGGCCGAGAGACTGCAGAGAGAGACAGAGTTAGAGATAGAGAGACAAAGAGAGACAGGGAGAGACAGAGTGTTTGTGTAAGAGAGACAGAGAGAGACGGAGAGACAGAGAGAGAAAGAGTGTGTGTGTGAGAGAGAGAGAGAGAGAGAGAGTACATGACAGACTGGCATCACAGTGTGTGTGCTCCATATCTCCCCTTCACTGTCCGGTACATTTGCCCTATCTCCTCACTTACCGACCCGTCACCTGGTGTAGACTCACCCCTATCACAAGGTCTACACCAAGTGTCTCAAACTCAGTTCCTGGAGGGCCGCAGCCTCACAGAGTTTTGTTCCAACCCTGCTCCAACATACATACCATGTAGTTTTCAAATAAGCCTTAATGACTTGTTTAGTTGGATCAGGTGTTTTTAATTATGGTTGGAACAAAAATTATGGTTGGGGCTGCGGTCCTCCAGGAACTGAGTTTGAGACCCCTGGTCTACACCCTCCCCCTTGCTCCCACCCCCCCTTCCCCATCATCAGACATACACCCGTCCTCACACAGTACAGACGCACCCATCACCCCCTCACCCTGTGTAAATGCCCCGGATTCCTTCGTTGCGTAGGATGCTGGCCACGGCATGCAGACTCGTCTTATACTCGCGAGCCTTGGAGCCCTGACCGCTCAGCTGCATCCTGTTCTTCACCAGGTCCAGTGGCTGAACAAACACCGTAGCCCCCATCCTGAGAGACAGAGAGACAGACAAGAGGGTCAATGAACCACCGAATGAGTTATCAGAGCGTGTTTGCGTTAGCTCTAACGCTATCTCTAGAGTAAAGATATAAAAGTTTATGGCATCAGACACTTAATGGTGTAAGGAGTAATTTCCGCAGCGCTTATCTGACATTACACAACTCAACTACAAAACAAAAACAGTCTCTGTTACTCCATAACGCATGAAGTAAGAGCCAGTATGGCTTTCAGATGTGTGTGTGTGTGTTATTTTCCTGATTCACACCATGAGGTGCCACAGAGTGTGTGCTACACATTTAAACTTTCAAACCAGACCTGAGAAAAATAAATCACAGAGAGCATTTTTAATCTTTCAGGTCTGATCACTGACCGTAAAAGACAAGAGCAAACACACACAGCAGAGAGAGCACACACACACACACACCTGAATCAACACTGTGTAAGAGCTCAACCTTATCTCAGTTTGGACCCGAATCACAGTGCACGTGTGTGTACAAACGACACACGGCACAGCATGAAGATCGGTGTGTGCACAGGACACACTCAGGGAACGTTTATATTTATTTAGATCAGATGTTCCCAGCGCTGGTCCTGGACAATCCTGGATAGATTCAAGTCCAAACATACACACACACCAGGTCTAAACACCTAAACCTCTTATGTGTAAGACCCAGATTGGTTTTTCCTTCTCGCAATGATCAGACCAGGACGTTCTCTGTCCCGTCCTGCAGTGTTCCGGAGTGTTCCTGCAGTCTGACACCGCATTCTCAGCATCTCTGACCTTTAGGTGGAGATCAGATAAGCCTGAAGCACATGCTGTGATCCTCCATACTGGTGTAGAAGACCTTCAGGATCTGCGAAGATTCCTCGAAAGCCACCATCATCATCATCATCATCATCATCATCATTATTCATGTCTGAGTACAGATTAATTTATCTATTTCATCTAAATAAAACGAATGATGGACTCAGTATGTTATTATTTTACAGCAATTTCCATGGATCAGATCGGATTAAAACACGTGAACACGCTGAGAAGTCCGACACTCCTAAAGCGCCGCTCAAAAATAAGTACCCCCGCCCTCTTAACTGCAGCCTGATTGTTATTTCCCCGGTACATACCCAGCCAGGCCACCGAAAAGGAACTTGATGGACTTTGGGGAGCTTTTAGGTTTAGCTGAATCCGTCGCTGGTGCCATAGCTGCGGTGTGTGTGTGTGTATGTGTGTGTGATTTATCTCTGACACTCGGATCCGCCACTGCCGCCGCGGCCGTGATCAGCAAGGTGACACACCGGCGAGCGCGCACGTAGAGCGCCTGAACCAATCAGGAGCAGAGATTTTGGTCACATGAACAGGGTGCGCGCACGTAAACAAGGTTTAAAAACGCTACACTACAACAAAAAAGCCCCTCATAATTATATGCATTAAATAATACATCGAAATATTTGATATTAAAATATACGTGTGCGTATAATATAAGCGTGTAGTAGAGAACAGCGTGCTATATTTGAAACGAGTCCGAAAGTTTACGAGGGACCACGTAGCGGCCGTTTCCCAGCCAATGAGATTAGCGTAGCTTTGTCACGTGATGTAGATTCACGCGAGCTGCTTAGCTTCTTTTTTAAGGAAATATACAACATTCGCACTATTAATTATGTTTTAAAATAATAATATATATTAATAAATGTGAAGTGTTTAATATAACAATATTACAATTGCTGAAAAGTAAATGGTTAATCCAACGAAGAAGCAGCCAAAGACGCAGTCAGGTCACGTGACGCTAGGCGCTCTTAAAGGGACATGCACATCCCCACACAGGGTCTTGCACTGTGATTACGTAATGCTGCACCGCAAATAAACCTCATGTCCTTGCGTGTGTCCTTTATGTTGTGTACAAAAAACCGTAGCGTATATTAAATAAAGATTTGTTAATAATATATAGTTGAAAAAGTTATTTATGTTGACTCATTTAGCTGTTGCTTTGACCTATAACGGAAACAGGAGCATGGGCCTTGATTGATTAAAGGGGTGTGGCCAGGGTTTTTACACTGGGGTGGCCAGGGTAGAGGTGCATTCCAATCGGCCTGAAGTATCCTTCAGCGTGCACTACACAGGGTGTTGAGCCATGTTAAGTGTGATTCCAAACAGCAGGGAGCGGAAAATGTTCAGTTCAAATGGAAGTGCGAATGGTGTAGGGAATGAGTGACCCCCGGGTCCTCACTTCACTGGAAACGGGAATGAAAAAAATCCCATCAGTCATTGCTTCTCGCTGGAGCGTAAAAATAAAATGGAGCTCGAAAAAGGATTTATATATTTATTATCATTATTATCGAAGACGACATCACATTAAAAGAATGCAACAATTTTTATTTAATCAGGAAATGCTTAGTATTATATAGACTAGTAATTATTATAATTAATCAATAATTAATTTATATTATACGTCTACATTTATATTATATTATACACGTTTCAATTTTATGTTTTATAATGGTATTATTTTTTGTTTCAATACATATTACACTACAGTACACTTCACAATGGAACGCAGCCTGAATTACATCCATAGGAAATGACTTAATGTGGCGCCCCCTATGTGTGCAGGGCCTGTGTATGATCCCCATCAGACACATGACACATTCGTGTGGAAAGCAAGCTAAGCAACTACGTAAGAGTCACAGCCACATCTTAGAAAATAGTGTAAAAAATATTTCTATTTCTATGAAACTATCTGGGGTGACACAGTGACGTAATGGTTTGCACTGTGGCCTCGCACCACTAGGGTCCAGATGCGATTCCTGATTCAGGTATGAGTGCATGGAGTTTGCATGGATTATGCTCATTGGCGTTCCGAAATTGCCGTAGTGTGTGAATGAGTGTCGATTGTGTGAGTGTTTCTATGTGAGTGTCCCGGGGATGGGTTGGCACCCCATCCAGGGTGTATCCTGCCTCAAGCCCTAAGTCTCCTGGGATAGGCTCCAGGCCTCCGTGTCCCTCTACAAAGAATAAAGTGGTATAGACGATGAGAGAGTGAGTGAAACTATTTGTCTTACATTATACATTTTCTACCGTTATGACAGAGAAACCTGGAAGCTTTTGTGCAGCTCACTTTTCTTTACACAATGTTTTTTTGTAACACAGGAGCATTCAGAACGACGGCTATTCTACATATACTAACCGCTACTTTACCATAGAAGTTCACTTCCTTAACTACCCCATTTAGCTAACAACGGCTAATATCGTAGTAAAGAAATCTAGTGCTATACCACTAAAATTATCTTTAGGATGAAAAAGTTTGCTTTGTTTGCTCGTTATACAGTAGTTTGTTTGAAATCGCTCACATCTGTGTTGGCTAACTTATCACGCTTGGTCCAAAACGACATTAAAAACAATGTAAAATGCTAAAATGATCTGTAAATTCTGTTATTATTGCTGTATTTCATTAACATAGCAAACTGTTCTCTTTCACATCATAGAAAGAAGTCAGAACACCAAATCTATCTAGTCTGTTGTGTATGTGGCTGTGTGGCTTGAGAGCGGTCAGCCTGCCCATGCCAACCCCTGTACACCACAAAAAGTCCTACAATAGGCCACAGAAGCAATGAACAAGGAATCTGGTCTCATGAATCATGTTTTCTTTTACATCATGTGGATAAAAGTGTGTGCATATGGCTTACCTAGGGAAGAGATGGCACCATGGGAAGAAGGCAAGCCATAGGAGGCAGTATGATGCTCAGGAGGACGTTCTTCTGGGAAACCTTGGTTCCTGCCATTTATATGGATGTTATTCTGACACCTACCACCTACCCAAACATCACTGCATTCCAAGTTACACCCGTTTATTGAAATGGTGTTCCCTGATGGCAGTGGCCTGTTTCAGCAGGATAATGCACACTTTGAGGAACATGACAAAGAGTTTGAGGTGTTGACTCCATCTGACTGAGTGTCACAATCAGGATGTGCTGGAGAAAGAAGTCTGATCCACAGAGGCCTGACCTCAAAACTTGCAGGATTTAAAGGACCCCCCCCCCACACACACACACACACACACACACACCTCAGTGGTCTAGTGGAGTCCAGGTCTTGACGGGTTAGGGCTGTTTTAGTGGCAAAAAGGGGACATACGCACTGTTAGGTGGATGCTCATAATGGTATGGCTGATATATTTTAATATTTTTTTATATATTAAAAAGACGGTAAAGGCCGAATGTGCTGATGAGAAGTGTGATGTGTGTGTCTGTGTGTCTGACAGAGAGATAGAGAGAGAGAGAGAGAGAGAGAGTGGTGGTCATGCAGGCTGCAGTAATGTGAATGCTGATGTGATGATAATTCCTGCAGTCAGTCTGTATTGTTTAATTCATGCAGTGCGTCAACTGCCAACACCCAAAAACCCCACTACCCCCCCCCCACACACACACGACTGAGTGCACGCATAAAGAGAACTCTTACACACTTCTGTCTTTGTGTGTGTGTGTGTCTGTACCAGCTCTACTCCATGAAATGTCCTATGAAGCAGCAAACACAAATCACATGCTGTAGAAATATATAAAATAATAAACACATTAATCACTCATTAATAAGAAATATACTACAAATTCCTTCCGCTCTTTTGAACTGTTTTAGTATATTTGTTTCAGTGTGTATACAAAATATGAATACAAAATACTGTATATATGTGCGTGATATGTGTGTGTGTCACTTTCAGCAAGTTCATTAACATTGTCAGGTCGTTGGGGCTCATGTTCTACAAATCCCAAGGCACTGCACCTATATTTATCCATGATGCTTTGCTGCCAGAGGTGACATCCTTCTCGCAGACTAATGAATCATTCACTAATTATCCATGTGAACACACACACACACACACACACACACACACACACACACACACACACACACACACACAGACACATAGTAGGCCTCAGACTGATGTGCTTGTAGAAATGCTGTAACTCTGATAAAAATGATAATTAATAAGAAGTAATAATTAATGTATATTATTATAAATAATCACACTGGTTAAAGGCATCACATAGACGTTGGTGATCAACAAGGGGCGGAGCTTAAGTTAATCTGGCTCACAAACTTAATCATATGACATCACCCCTAACATCTGTCTTCACTTCATCAGCTTAATGTGCCACTCAGTCTCATGTCCTGCTTTTCATTTTAATCACTATACAGATACAACACAACTCCAGAAATATTGGCACCCTTACTGGACAAAAAATTATTGTATATCATTCTGCAGATTCAAATTATGCACTTACAGTAAATGTGTGGGTCCATCTACTGTATGTGCCACCCAGCACACACTGGGTGACGGATATTACCTGTCGTTTCTGCTGCAGGTATTTACAAGGTCAGGAAGGAAAACTCAGAAACTCTATTTCCTAATGTTGATGTGTTGGAAGCAGAAAAAATGTGTAAGGATTTGAGCAACTTTGATAAGGCCAAATTGTGATGTCTAGACCACTGGGTCGGAGCAACTCCAAAACTGCTGCTCTTTTAAGATGTTCCTGGTCTGCAGGGGTCAGGACATACAAAAATGCTCCAAGGAAGGAAATCCGATGGGTGATGGGCAGTCATTAATGCACAAGGGGAAATGAAGGCTGGTGAGTGATGTCCAGTTCAATAGAATGGCTACTGTAGGTCAGACTGCTGTAAAAGGTTAATGCTGGTTCTTACAGAAAAGAGTTGGTGGCGATATGCTCAATATTAGGTGGGTGGTCATAATGCATCAGTATAAGCTAAAATCATAACCTGTTGTAAGTGATATAAATTTTTTGCTTATTCTTCTATTTTTCTTGAAGGGTGCTAAAAATTCTCAACATTCAAAGTAACGTGTGTACTGATATTGCGGAGCACATTCACACGACACACCTGACATCGATTAAAGAGCCTAAAACCATTGCAGTGAGTTTCGTCAGATATTTTAAAGGCAGGCATGAATACATTCGATACAGGGATTGAGTGAATCATTTCTTTGCTTTTTTTTGTGTGTGTGCAAGACATTAAAATAGAACAGACACAGGCAGAGTTACGGAGGATTTTCTGTGCCCTAGATGTGTATGTACAATGCTCAGGTCAGATCTTTGTCTTCATATAGCTAAGATCTTGCTAACTATAGTACATGACATGAAAAAAGGAACAATTCAAAGCATTCAATACAATATTTACAGGTTTTTTTTTTTTCTTTTTTCAACTTTGACGTTGATGATGTAATCACAAACGTGTCCGTATCGTGCAGCGGCCGTTTGAGCCGTGGGTTCGCTTCAGCAGTAAAGGGATTTGTGTCACTGCCCTGAAATTATTACAGGATTAAAATCAGCTTCTAGATCAAAATCCTGATTTTAATTCATTCATTCATTCATTCATTCTTTCGTTCATTGTTTGATTCATTGGTTCATTCATCTTTAGTTAGCACTTCATCCTGACTTGATTGTTTTATAAGTTGGAAATAAATTAACTTAACTTGAAGTTAGATGTGCACCATAAAATCTCCATCTTGAATCTCGGCTGTACACGGTACAACTTGTGAACAGAGAATTCACATGATTCACCAGGTGAGTCGATTCATTTCAACAGCGAACAGATCACATTTTCAGTCATCTCTGCTTCAAAGCGAGGTTATTTTTCATATCCATGAAAAAGCATGACCATGAGGAACTGGAGTAGTGCCGTGTTTTAGCCTGAACAATATTTCTGGATCGTCACATTGAGCGGTGAATTGAATAAATCAAATGAATCCTTCCGAGAAACGAATCAAACAGCTTAGAATGGAATGAGAGTGCTGAGCAGATGAGCAGCAGACCACCAGATGCTGCCTTGTGTCTGCTGTTGCCGGGCAGATTCGAGGCTGTGTCCCAAATCACAGTGGTCCATGAGGGAACGCTAAGTAGTGGAGTGACTCAGCAGACGAAATTCCATCAAATCACATCACATCACATCACACCCCATCAAAGTGAGCGACAGCGAGCCGGACCCCGTCGTCTGGGGGTGAAAATCACTTCCTGATTGCATTCCTCGAGTTCCTCCAGTGTGGTTTATTAAAAGGCTCTCTCTCTCTCTCTCTCTCTCTCTCTCTCACACACACACACACACACACAAACAAACAAACACACACGGCTAATTAACAAACATGACATGCTCCTGAAAGCTAAATCCACATCATAACAGTCGTGAATAAATCTTGCTGCTCATTCAACCTTATGATCGTGAGCATGCTATTCAGAAGTGTGAAAGTTAATGCATGGCTGCGCTTAATAATTACTCACACAGCGAACATGTGTAGCATCCCAAACTCTAGCTGTTACCACAACTCATACTGATTATAAATAAAAAAGGAAGTAAAGGTACAGTTTGAGACAGTGTGTTATACAGAAGAGTCGCTAGTCAAGCAGAACGCTGTTAGCTACATTACTGAAAAAAAAAAAACACTTCCTGATATTCTAGCAGAAATGCTAATGCTAACTAGTGTCTGGGATATGTAAACAACATTCCACACAGCTATAGCTGAAATGGATCACATAGTCAGTGTATCAGATTTAAATAATTTGATAAAAGTGTCAATGTTTAAACAAAGTGTGATTTGCTGACTCTAGCTAGCATGCCTGTGTTTATTAGTTTGCTAATAAAATTTTGCACAACACAGTTAGTAAAGAAAAAAAGCAGTAACTAACAGCTAAAACATAATTATTAGACGTGCCTAGCCTGTGGTGTGAGTGAAATAGCTTTTTATAAGGTAAAGAGCTAGCTAAGTAGATCACTAGCTGCCATAATATCTGATGGAAAAAAACACCAGCATTGGTGGAGTTGTGTTTTTTTTTTTTGAGCATGGGACAAGCTTTATACCATCTTCATAGTGAACGGTGTGTCCCCCCCCCCCCCCCCCACACACACACACTCACACGATGGAAGTCTTCTCCACCTTTGACCTCTAACAGGTTTTGCTTTGTGCAAGTAATACATTTATGAATAGTTGATATAAGTATTAAAGCATAGGAGTCATACACACACACACACACACACACACACACTGAGAGTGGAGACTGGTTTAAAGGGCCATGCGCACAGTTTGTCGACCACGGTGGTACAATGGAGGAAGACTCATGAAATCGCTTCGTGTCATACTTTTGCTCCATTTCACACACTGGTCCGGTCGTCGCCATGGTGATTTGTCCATCCGCTTTTCCAGAGGGAGTAAAAAATGTCGGGAAAATGATTTTGAGGAATAAAGAGTAGTGTGTACTCTTTAAGAAATCTGAGTGACCTCTATTGCAGGCTGTGATAATGATTAAACACACACACACACACACACACACACACACACACACACACAAAATGCTTTTCCACCAACACGGCACTTAAGCCTAATCTAGAACCGTGCTGCAATTTCAAAATCTGGTTCTAAATTAGCAACACAAATCTAGACTTCAACAAATCACAAAACATTTTAAAAGACTCCTTTAAGAGAATCAAGTAAATCGATTCACAGCCAAAAATGATTCGGAATACAATCACAAATCAGATACAATCTCAATGACCTTGCCTATCGTTTTGGAACGAAAGTACTGGTGCTTGTGATGTTAGCCTCCATTGTGTGAACATTTCACCTAAAAACCCACAGTCCTTACACACTTCAGACTTGACAGCTCAGCACAGATGCTGTAAGTGTTCTCGCATCAGAAGTCAAGGTTATACGTTATACGTCATCATAATGTAGGTTTATTCACAATTGCCCGCTAGTTTATCTATAACTTGCTAGCTACATAAACTGTAATTCCTTTACTCTAAAGTCAACAAATGTGAAGGTAAGCTAAAGTTAGACAAGCTAACTACAAGTGATTATTCAGTGATTACACAACCTTGTGATTATTCAGCACGCAAAAAGTGAGACGACCGTGTGTTGGTGGAAAACTGGTTCACAGACACACACAATCACACACACTGCTGAGTTGTGTTTTGCTGCTTGGGGTTAATTTGTGTCATCGGCAGTGAACAGCAGTTACACACACACACACACACACACACACACACACACCAAAAGCCTGACGCACAGAATCCTGGGAAAAGGATTTTTTTTTTCTTTTGAAGTCAACTCCACCTGTTTCACCTGGAAGACTTGATGTTCTCTCTCATTTAAATATTTGTCTAATAATTTTTTTCGTGCCGCGGGAGTAAAAACTCTCCTTAGTTATCGGCATATCGATGAATCCGTAACACATGTATAAAAAATCGGGAGTGGGTTTGGTTCAGATCGTTCTGGAAGCCCGGTGGTTTGCGGGAGCCATGCAGGAAGATGGAGTACACGGGAAGGGGAGGAAGCGAAAGCCGTCTGTTCGTCCCGGTCGCACTCGGTCCTCGCCAGCTCGTTCTCGCTGTCTCGTCCTATCCTCATGCGCGCGACTCTTTCTTGGAGTGAGGCTTGTTCCCCAGCAGAGCGTCGATCTCGCTTACCATCTGAGGAGTCATCTGGGAAAGAACCTGCAGAAGAACAGAGTGGAGGAAAGTGTACACCTTACAACATCGTACACAGCGAGGGTGTTTAATAAAAAACAAGCTAAAGCTAACTGACTGTTATAATTGACTAGGAGTGTCTTACAGCGCCCCCTAATGTTGTATGAGCAGTCGGCCGCGTCTCGGGTCACTGACCCTGGCACGGTGTCGATTGAGGAAAACCCAAAAAACAAGAACAAAAATCGCACATTTTCTAAACATGTTAGCACTGGTTACAATGCGTGTGTCCGTCTAGTGAAGGAGGTGTGGCCTGTGTTTGTCTGTCAAAGTGAAGGAGGTGTGGCCTGTGTGACCGTCAAGTGAAGGAGGTGTGGCCTGTGTATGTCCGTCAAAGTGAAGGAGGTGTGGCCTGGGTGTGTCTGTCAAAGTGAAGAAGGTGTGGCCTCTCTCTAACACAACAGTAAGTAAAGTAAAAAGGGCTCAAAAGTAAGGTGGCTTTAATCTTTTCATGTTTGTAAGTGTGTGGTATGTGTGTGCATGCGTGTGCGGTGTGTGTGTGTGTACGCGCGCATGTGTGTGTGTGCATGTTTGTGTGTGTGTGCATGTTTGTGTGTGTGTGTATGCGTGTGGGTGAGTGTACGAGTGAGTTTGTGCATGTGAGTTTGTGTGTGTGTGTGTGTGTGTGTGTCTGTGTGTGTGTGCGTGTAGGTGAGTGTGCGAGTGAGTATGTGCATGTGAGTGTGTGTGTGAGTGTGTATGTGTGCGTGTGTGTGATTGAGTGTGTGTGAGTGTGTATATGTGTGCATGTGTGTATATGTGTGCGTGTGTGTGTTTTCCTGTGTGTGTGTGTGTGTGTGTGTGTGTGTGTGTGTGTGTGTGTGTGTGTGTAAATGTGTGTTACCCTAAGTGCTCCTAAGTTCTCCAGTAGCTGATCTGTGTTTGAGACGCCCAACAATACAGAACTAACACCTTCACTGCGCAAACACCAGGCTGGAGGAAACAGAGAGAGAACGCAATCAATGAAAATCAGTGTTATATTTTTATTATTATTGTTGTTGTTATTATTTACCGATAGCGAGCTGTGCAGCGGTGCAACCGATCCTGTCAGCCAGCAGGTGGAGCTCTTTAATTTTAGCCAGTTGTCTGCGTCCTTCTTCACTGTGAACGCGCTCCTTCAGCCACTGATAGCCCTGACACACACACACACACACACACACACACACACACACACACACACACACACACACACACACACACACACAATTTAAACCTGAAGTGGATGATCCTGAAAATGTAAAGTGTTGGGTGGCTCACAATGGCCAAAGTAACAGCTGTAATGGAACCATATGGTGTAAGAGAGAGAAGAGAGAGAGAGAGAGAGAGCACACAAGATGACTCACTTTTATTGCAGCTCTAGAACATTCTGGAACTCCGTCACTGTATTTCCCGGTGATCAAACCACACGCCAACGGAGACCAGGTCATCGCCCCCACACCTGATGGAGGGAGAGAGAGATGAAAAAATCTTATGCGACTCATGTTTATTGTTAGAAAGTCTGAAAATCAGTCTTTGACAAACGGAAGAGGTGGAGGGGGTGAGCCAAGGAGAGAGTAAGAGACAGAGACAGAGAGACAGAGAGAGGGAGAGAGAGAGAGAGACAGAGAGAGAGAGGGACATGAAGAGAGAGAGAGGGGGAGAGAGAGACACAGAGATAGAGAGAGAGAGACAGACAGAGAGAGAGACATGGAGAGAGAGAGCGAGACAGAAAGAGACAGAGAAAGAGAGGGAGAGAGACAGAGAGAAAGAGGGACAGAGAGAGAGAGAGAGAGACGGAGAGAGAGGTACTTTTTTGACTTTTTACAATCCTTTATTTTACAAATTTTGTTTACAAAGGATTGAGTTTATAAATAATTGATTAAAATAGATAGATAAATAAATAAATAAATAAATAAGACATTTTAAGACATTATAGTTATTTTTTTTAATACATAGTTATTGTGCTTTTTTTCAGTTAAAATATGCGGTAAAGATGATTTCTTCATTTGTACTGAGCAAAAGGTCTCCTCACAGCACCATATAGTTTTAAACATATTTATGTCYTTCATACTCTTGTAAAAATTAAAATCAATTAAAATTCTTGATTTTACAAGTCTGGAGAAGATCTTTTTAGGGTCGCAGTCTGTACTTTGTGCCAGGTTATGTTTTCTACTTATGTAAATTGCCATGTTGGCTTGACCAATGGTAAAGTTAATAAGCTGGCATCTGAATCTGTTTCTCCGGACGTATTTAAAACCAAGAATAAAAAGCTAATGAGTAAAATCTACATTCAGTGGTAAAAGAATGTGTTTTAAAAGGTTAAACAAAGGTGACAACCTGGAGCAATGTATAAAAGCATGGAAAACAGTTTCTCTCTGTGAACAAAAGGGGCATTCCTGTGTGACTTCAGGATTTAAAATGGAGATAAAAGAGTTCACAGAGACAATTCCATGTAAAATCCTCCACTGGAGGTCAGCAGACTTTTTGGTTAATGGAGGTTTGTACAGTGCCCTCCACTCTGGTTTAAAATCATTATTAAAACCCAGTTCAGTGCGCCATGGGGTGTCTACACTCCCGTTCAGTTTTTTCTTGTTTAGGACTTTCACACAAGCTCTGTATAAAACCTTACGAGACACTGGCTCAAAGTTCATGTCTTCCTCACCCTTGTGCTCTAAGAGGGGGCCGCCATAACCCTCTAGGTCTGGAGTCAGCTGTGGAAAAGGTTCCTCTTCTGTAGGACTGGTCTCATTACTTGTGTGTTCCATCAGCTGAACGTGTTCCTCCGATGTTAGGTCGGTTCTCCAGCGATGCAGGAGTTGGTTGGAGACCCGTTGAGACAGAAGTTCCATATGTGCTGCCAAGTCCTCTGCTCGAGACAGGTCTGTTCCGATGATGTTCACCAGCTGCCAGAGTGCTACGATCCTTGCGGAGATCAGGGTCTTGGATAGTGCTGGGGTGGTTTGACTAGAGATGTCTAGCTGCTCTGCACAGACTAGGGACTCCTCCAGTAGCCAGTGTAACGTTCTGCTTCTTTTTTTTTTTTTTTTTTTAAAGGTCCAAATTTTAAAAAGTCTTTGATAAAATATTGGTAATCCAGTGGTGTCCAGTGCTGTGTGGTCCATTAAAAACAGAGTTCTGTCCAGTCCAAGTCCTCCCACCGTGCATAGGAGTGTGTAGCCTGCCGCTCTCCATCCTTCGTCACTAGTCTCTGGATGAACTGCAGACGGAAGGCTGCAGTTCTGCTGGCTAGCTGCACCAGGTCCTGTCCTCCCTCCTCTTTAGGCAGGTGAAGAAGGCTTTGTGGTAGCCTGTGCAGTTTGTCCCAGAAAAAGTYTACCAGTAGAGCCTGTATGCTTGCTAGCAAGTTTGGTGGTGGGTCCATACATGTCAGTTTATGCCACAGGGACGATGCTGCTAGGTTGTTGATGACCAGCACTCATCCTCTGTAAGACATTTTTGGGACCAGCCACTTCCATCTGCTTAGTCTGCCTTTTATGCTTTCAACGGTACCCTCCCAGTTTTTGTTTAAAAACTCAGCACTGCCCAGGTAGACACCCAAGTATTCAAAACCAGTCTTTTTCCACATTATACCCCCTGGTAGTGTGGGCTGTTCACCTCCCCATTCTCCTGCTAAAATGGCTTCACTTTTAGTCCAGTTGATTTTAGCAGATGATAAAATCTTAAAAACTTCTAAAACATCAGTTAAAAAATTCACATCTGTCTGTGTGTTCACCATTACAGCTAGATCATCAGCATAAGCTGAAAGACAGGTTGAATTATTAAAATAAATAAAAAAACAGAAAGCTTTGCATAAAAGAGGTTGGATTGCTAAAGAATATAGCATGCCTGACAGAGAACAGCCCTGTCTAATGCCTCTGTGTACTTTAAAAAGGACACATAAAGCACCATTAACCTTCAGTACTCTCTCAATGTCGCTGTACAATGTCTTTATCATTATTATGAAACCTGGGTTGAACCCGAAGCTTTCCAGCACCTTCCACAGGTATTTGTGTTCAACCCGGTCGAAAGCTTTTTCCTGGTCCAACAAAATGAGACCGGTCTTTAAATCCAGGAGTCTAGAGACATCCAAAATATCACGAATGAAATGTATATTATCAAAGATAGACATAACTTGCACGCAGTACGTCTGGTCGTGATGAATGATCTGCTCCAGTACCTTTGTCTGTCTTGAGGCTAATACTTTTGAGAGTAGTTTGTAGTCAGTGCACAGCAGTGATACCGGGCGCCAGTTCCCTAGGTGCGTCAGGTCACCCTTTTTTGGCAGTAAGGTCAGGACAGCCCTCCTGCAGCTCACCGGGAGCTTTCCTCCTTTCACGCTGTCCTGCAACACCTCTAGTACATGCTGTCCTATTACTGACCAAAAAGTTTTATAGAACTCTACAGGGAGACCGTCTATACCTGGCGCCCGCCCGTTCTTCAGGCCTTGGAGAGTCTTCTGAATCTCTGCCAGTGTCAGTTCTGCAGCCATGTCAGTGGCAGCTTGTTCTGACAGCTTGGGCAGATTTTTCAAGAAGGTTTCTTCCATTGCRTGTGCTTCTGACCACTCACTACTATACAGCTTTGAGTAGAAGCTGTGTGTCTGCTTGCGAATCTCAGTGGGCTCTGATACGAGATGGAAGGAGCATCCATTTCAGTTGCGTGTTTAAACCGTGAGCGGACCAGTGCCCCCTGTGCTGCAGTGTCCAGTAGGTCGTTCATTAGGGCTTTTTTTTTTTTTCAGGGTTTCAATATTTCCTCTGTTTTCTTTGGTCTCCAAGCACTGGAGTTCCACTATTTCGTTCTCTAGCGCTCTCATTGATCTAACAATGTCTTTTGTGACATTGAGGGTGTACTGTTGACAAAAGACTTTTATTTGTGCTTTAGCTAGATCCCACCATTGCTGTAGAGAGCCAAAATCTTCTTTTTGTGATTTAAGACTGGTTCATAAAAAGGTAAAAGACTCAGAGGAAAACAGAGGAAATATTAAAATCCTGAAAAACAAAAAAGCCCTAATGGGCACTGCAGCACAGGGTCCGCTGGTCCGCTCACGGTTTAAACAAATTGGCTTCTTGTAAAAGTACAGTGTTAAAATGTCAGTAGGCACTCTTAGGTTTGAGGTTTTTTCTACTGACAGTGCACTGCACCATACAATGATCCGAGATGCCTACTGGGGCAATAAAACATTTTGTAAAAGAAGACAGTTAATGTTTAAAACAATAAAATCGATCGAGTCTTGCCAGTGAGAGCGTGTTTTCTATGGAATGGGTCCAGGTGTACTGTCTTTATTTTACCAAGTCATAATTATGAGATAAGGATCTCATAATTATGAGATACCAAGTCATAATTATGAGATACCAAGTCATAATTATGAGATAAGGAGCTCATAATTATGAGATACTAAGTCATAATTATGAGATA
>QMIH01001036.1:175018-187736 GCA_003987875.1 Clarias batrachus
CACACACACTCACCACACACACTCACCACACACACTCACCACACACACTCAACAAATATTTAGGGCCCAAACTGACATTAGCCCTGTATAGTGTGTGATGTGTGCAGGTTGTGCGGTGCAACCAGTTGGCGAAGGGTGCTTGGGCCTGTCATCATTGTTGGCAACTATATTTGTATTTGGTATTGTTATCTCTATGCTTATCAGATGAGGATCAGAAAAACCAGTGGGGGAGATGACTGCTTTGGAGAGATTGTTTCTCTTGAATTTGGTGACATGAAACCTGTCCAGTCTTGCTGCAGTAATTGTTGTATTATTAGACTTGACCCATGTGTATTTTCTAGTGTTTGGATTTTCTTCCCTCCACACATCAACCAGACTGCTCTGTTTAATGAGCTCCTCGAGCGCCTCGGCAGACTTTGGGTGTGCTTCCTCACCGTTTCGTTCTAAGGTGAAGTCTACTGTACAGTTCCAGTCCCCACCCATTACTATTGTGGCTTTATTTCCACTTCATTGTATTATGTTTTTTATTCTGTTAAAAAATAGCATTCTCTCGCTGCCATTGTTAGGGGTGTAAAACTTTTTTTTTCTTTCTGCTTTTACCATTAAAACGCGACCTTTCACTAATTATGTAGCTTCAACCTTGTGCATGCAAACCGTTTTATTAAAAAGTATCACCACACCCGCACTGACATTGGAACCATGACTTTGGAAAAGTTTCCCTTCCCACCACATGGCCCACTCAGTCTCGCATGGCTTGGTCACTGTGTGTCTCATGTAGGAAGACCACATCAATGTTCTTTTGCATTAAAAAGTCTCCTGCTACTGCTCTTTTTCTCTGATCTCTGCCACCATTTATGTTTAAGGATGCTATTTTTAAAATATCCATCAGAGAAATTGAAACAGAAAATAAAAGAATATAGGAAAAACAGGTATAAAGTGCATTGAAGAGGACAGAAAAGACCCCGTGTGCTGTATTTATTTCTGTTTTGCATGAGACTGCCGCCATTTTGTTATGTGGTCTTTTAAGCGCCATCTCTTTTTTTTTTTACTCAGGAGATCAAAGCTTGTAGTGCGCTGTAAATGTGCTACTGATGCTATAATTTTTTTAACACCTCTAAAATGGTCTTCAATGTTGATGGATTTTTTATAAGTTTTTATTTATATCATCCAGTGTATAGAGCTGCTGATCAGTGTGTGACACACTGATATCCGATATATCAGAAAATCGGTCTTCGTCATAATCCTCATCTATTAAATCTTCATCTTGCTCTAAGAGTGATGATGATTCTTCCACACTGCCTACCCCACCCATGCTATTTAACCGCCCAATGAGACTGGTTCTATTACAGTGTCTGAGCCCCCTGCTAGATCTAGATCTTTCTGTGTGTTCCATGTGATTCTTTTTGCTTTGGGCTCTCCAGCCCTCTCCACCTCTCCACATTCACTAGACCTTTTTTCCTTATATGACCCATCATTTAGCTTCCCACGTTTTTTTTTTTTCACTGTCACCTGTTCACTGTCTGTTCGTGCTTCACCTCTACACCACCATCCTGCACCATTATACCTCCATCCTGCACCACTGCACCACCAGTCTGCTCCACACTGGAGCTCTCCCCATCCTGCACCACTGCCCTGACCCCACTAGGCCCCACCTCCTCCCTGACCTTTGCTCTATGTGGGCAGCTGAACTTTTTGTGCTGATGTCCCCACATTCGAAGCACCTCATGTTCCCAGTGCTGGCGTACAGCATGTATGATTTCCCCTCATGTGTTACTCTGAATGAGATGTCCAGAGTGGACTCAGTCAGGAACATGACCACTGTACGCCTGAAGGAGACGACGTGCCTCAGAGCGGGGTTTTTACAGTTTAGAGACACCACTGTCATACTGCTCACTATCTAACAGAATCGAGACAGTTCCCTCTCTATATCCTCATCGGGGATAAACGGGGGAATGTTTGACACGGTGACCTTCATTGTTGTAGCACCCAGCGGAGTAACGGAATAACGTTCTCCACTTACCTTTATTCCAATTTCAATCAGCTGATGTACGTGTTCCCTCTCCTTAACAAACACCACCACAGCCTTGTTCATCCGCAACGCGGACACGATGTTCTCACACCCGATACACTCCCCAACGGCCAACAACACCTGCTCCACYGRCACCACGGYGCTCACCTCACAGCGCACCCCGTGACGGAGTGAGAGAGGACGGGCTGCACCGCTCGGGTGAGCCGCCATTCCTGCACCCCGCCACGAGATCAACAGCTCCACACTACAGCGGGTTACCACTAATAACACTGCGGCTGTTTATAGATGTTTAATATATTTATTGAGATTTTGTGCTTTTAGAAAAGAAAAGCTCAAACTTGTTAGAAAAAAGTTTTCCAATAAGTTGGAAAACGCTCATTCGCTCTCACACCACCTCCCAGCATGCCCCACAGAGAGAGAGAGAGAGAGAGAGACGGAGAGAGAGGGAGGGTGTTAGTGAGCACTGGGAAAAGGACAAAGGAGAGGAACAAGAAAGAGTGAAGAGAAAAGATCCATATTTCATTCATCCATTAATTATATCACTCCATTATCCATTCTTCTATCTTACATTCATCCATTTGTACATTCACTCAACTGTCCATAAATCAGTGCCCACACACACACACACATACATTTTACCGTCCATCATACACATATATCCTACCTGCCTGAAGCGTACACCTCGGCCGTATCAAACAGGTTCACACCGTTCTCATACGCTATGGTCATCAGGCTCTCTGCCGTCTGAGACCACACACACACACACACACACACACGCACACACACACATTTAGCATTAGAGAAAGCATCACTACAAACAGGAGAAGTGATTACCCTGAGACTGATGGATATCAGAGTTTAACATGCATCACTCACCTCATCCGAAATCTGTGAGCCGAACGTCACCCACGTCCCTGAGAGAGAGAAAGCGTGTGTGTGTGTGTGTGTGTGTGTGTGTGTGTGTGTGTGTGTGAGAGAGAGAGAGAGAGAGAGAGAGAGAGAGAAAGATGGAAAGAGTCAAAGACAAACACAATGAGACAGAGGAAGAGCAAATCAGAAACAAATTTTTAAAAAAATGGATATTTAGAGAGATAAAGAGAGAAAGTAAGGCAGTAACAGAGGTAAAGTTAAAATTAAACTGATAGAGAAGAGCGTGAGACAGAGAGTCTAGACAAAAATGTTACTAAGGTCATGAAGGTCAAAGGTCACATTACTGACCGAGGCCCAAGCACGACACACGGAGGCCTGATTTCCCCAAATTTCTGAAAAACAGAGAGAGAGAGAGACAATTAAAATTATGTATGTGTGTGTGTGTGTGTGTGTGTGTGTGTGTGTGTGTGTGTGTGGGTGTGTTGACTTCCTGAATTCAATCCTAATGAGACAGGTTTCGAGGGCGAGAAGTGATGGATCAAATCCTCCGTCTGTGTCCAGAACCACTTACTGTACTACACCACTAAAGAGTGCACACCAACTGGGTTACCATAGCAACCATAAGTACTGTATAGTTTCAACATGTCTGGTACAATACTGGTGCAGTTTGGGACGCGCCCCAAATGTCCAGTGTGGCTAAATCAAGCCTGCTGCTCTTCACACACACACACACACACACACACACACACACACACACACACACACACACACACACAAATATACAAATACACAAACACAGACAGCCTCTCTCTCTCTGTATCTATTTTTGTTCTCCCAGCTGCACTATTTTTAGAAATGATGCAAATCTGTGAATATTTATTGTGTGTGTATGTGTGTGTATGTGTGTGTGTGTGTGTGATCAGAGTATGGTCTAATCATCATGCTGTTGTAGATATATTGCCCACTTGGAAAAGGTGGATTTTTTAAATTACAAACATGAATCATTAACATCATGTAAAAAGTGTCAGGATTTTCTCTTTTCAAAGAGCGAGAGAGAGGAGGGGGGGCTCGACTGATAGAATAGAGAATGGAAAGAATAAAAAAACAGCGAGAGTGCACACAGAGAGAGAGACAAAGATAAGCAGAAAGAGAAGGAGACAGAAAAAACTAAAAAGATATATAAGAATTAAACAGAGAAAATAAAAACAAATAATGTGAAAGAGAGACACATTCCACACATTCATGCCAATAAAGCCCTTCTGAACTGAACTGAAAAAGACAGAAAAAAAAACAAAAGGAATCTGAACTGAGAGAGATATGGAAAGAAAAGAGGAGAGAGGAGAGGCAGGCAAGCAGATGGACAAACAAACATGAACAGAGACAGAGAATGAACAGAACCATTTTAGGAGAAGGAAATAAAAAGAAATGAAGAAAAACAGAAGAAAGAAAGGAAAGAAGACAGATAAAATAATAGAAAGTGAAGGAGATGACAGTGATACAATGATGAGTGACATGGTGATGAGTGACACGGTGATAAGTGAAACAAGGATGAATGACACAAGGATGAATGACACAATGATGAATGACACAATGATGAGTGACAAGGTGATGAGTGACATGGTGATGTGTGACACAATGATGATTGACACAAGGATGTGTGACAAGGTGATGTGTGACATGGTGAGGAGTGACACCGTGATGAGTGACACAATGATGAGTGACATGGTGAGGTGATGAGTGACACAATGATGAGTGACAAGGTGAGGAGTGACACAGTGAGAGGTGACATGGTGACATGGTGATGAGTGACAAGGTGATGAGTGACATGGTGATGAGTGACAAAATGAGGCATGACACGGTGATGAGTGACACAGTGATGAGTGACACAATGATGAGTGACAAGGTGAGGAGTGACATGGTGAGGGGTGACATGGTGAGGGGTGACATGGTGAGGGGTGACACGGTGATGAGTGACAGTGATGAGAGACAAGGTGAGGAGTGACACAATGATGAGCGACACGGTGATGAGCGACACGGTGATGAGTGACACAATGACGAGTGACAAGGTGATGAGTGACATGGTGAGGAGTGACACGGTGATGAGTGACACAGTGATGAGTGACAAGATGAGGAGTGAAATGGTGAGGGGTGACATGGTGAGGGGTGACACAGTGATGAGTGACAGTGATGAGAGACAAGGTGAGGAGTGACACAATGATGAGCGACATGGTGATGAGCGACACAATGATGAGTGACACGGTGACGAGTGACAGGGTGAGGAGTGACACAATGAGGCATGACACGGTGATGAGTGACACAGTGATGAGTGACAAGGTGAGCGATGACATGGTGAGGGGTGACACAGTGATGAGTGACAGTGAGGAGAGACAAGGTGAGGAGTGACACAATGATGAGCGACACAATGATGAGTGACACGGTGATGAGTGACATGGTGATGAGTCGTGGGATAAGTGTACAGCAGCAGCTTCACATTGAAGAAGGGCGTGGCAATGCAGTGAAATGAAAGATAAAAGTCTTCTAAAGCCTTTGTGATCATAGTTGGTTTTGTGACGTTTCCGCCCTGAGTTGATGAAAAAGAAATATCACTTATAAAATATCACGTTATTGACTAAATGTTTACGTTTCAACACCACAAATGTGACATGTCTCTTTAAAAGTCTTTCCGAGTGAGAGACGTAATAAACCTGAGCGGTGTGTATTAGAGCTGAAGTACAGCAGAAAGAGATGCTCATGCCATGTAACGGTGTAAAACTGCAATTGCAAGGACAAGTGAGCCGTGAGGAAACAGGGCGACGCTGGAAAACTGCATTATAGCGTAGAGTACAACACACAAACACACACACGCACACACACACACAGACACACAGACACACAGAATGAGAACATATCACACATTCCTGGAGAAACGGAGAGATTATTCTGACTACGCAGAGCTCTGAGCGAGATAAATGGATGCTGAGTCAGCACAGCAGCCCTGCAGGACGTCGCCAACTTAATGAGATGCTTCAGAGACCAAATCAGAGACATTCAACATCTCTCTCTCTCACACACACACAACACACATTTTATTTTTCATTTTTACACACCCTCTTCTCTGACCAATTTAATTTTAATTATGTTAAACATGCTCATTGGAGGCTCCACACACACACACACACACACACACGCGCACACACAACTGATTGGCTAAAAGTTTCCCAGATTTGTCACCATGAATGTAAAATTATCTCCTACTCTTTAATAATTGATATTCAGTTACATGTGCTGACACGTTTTTCATACAGATCAGGGTTTTTAAACAGAGCATGACGCTGATCTATTTCTTTAATTTGGTTGATCTTTTTGTTCTTTATACGCCATTTTTATATTTGCAGTGTACGAGATTCTCTGTCCCCTGAGGTCGGCTTTCAGAGCGTCTCAAACAGTGAAACGTGACATTCAGGTGTTTCATTTGTGACGGGGAACCGTACACCTGCTCCGCTCTCTATTCCACCCCATGCACCTACCAGCACTTCAGCACCAAGGACAGCGGAAAAGGGGCAGGTCGCCGTAACCATTCACGGCCGGCTTCCCATTTCCATTCACCGTTCTGGAGTACTCCACAGCTATAAAAGGAAAGCAGAGCTCCAGTTCGGTGGTGGGTATAAAACGTAGAGTTAGAAATACTAATGCTGATTTTTGTTCTCGGATTTACTTCCTGCAGACTCCGAGGATCCCGCTGAACCCCAAGCGAAACCGCGTAGGAGGGTTAGCCGGCGCAGCGCGGACCCTTCGCTCGTTGCCTCACCACCGGTGCCCTGCTACTGCCCAGCGTGGAAACACGGTGACACCCCCCCAATATAATCGGGTATCCCAGATTCATCTACCTCCTGCACCGACCCTACACTCTTTCACCTCCTCACACAATGTTTAATGTAAAAATGACAAACAAATAATAAAGCTGCGCCACTTGGAACACCGCAACCACTGTTCACCGTGTCAGTTCACCGCTGCCCATAGGGCTTTACACATTTTTAAGAAAAAAAACTATCTATCTTCCATAAATTTCATGACATCATCATCTATCAGTAACGATGAATTAAAGCACCACTGTTTTTTATTTGAGGGAGATCAGAGAGTTTTATAGACATAACACCTGGAGCATGATGCGATATCACAATGCTATGATAAGTACAAGAATTAATCATTGGGATCAGTGGTGTCTGGTCAATATGGAGTGCAGGGGCGCCGCCACCCTTAAAGTTAGGCAAAGAAGAATGCTCCTTTAACATGTAATTATTTAACATAATAATGATTTATTTTAATAATGGAGCTAAAGTGATTTAGTCACAATATTCCACTGTATTTCTTAATATAATTTATTTGCAATTAAAAAAAAATCTTACCTGTATTACGTTCATTTGTGTTCGTGTACGCGGGGCGCCGGACAAAGTGTGTCTCTGTAGCGCGTACATTTTTGAAAAGCATGTGACTTGAGGCTGAGCTCTGATTGGATCTTTTCAAATCATCCTTGTGGTGCAGCACTGTGCGCCCTGAACCCTCCCACTTTTGTTCTTAGCGAATTAATATTGTTTTTAAATATTTGGGCTCATGTGATTGGACCATTCTCAACGAATCTTCCAGCACTTCTTACAGTAAGTGGAGCTGCTGACTGGATGTGACGTGAGTCATGCCTTTATTTTATACTAGTAGTAATGATGCTTAATCACCTGATAAATGCCTATTTACAGGCCAGTATTAAAAGTTTAATTTTCATTTTGTTTGCGTCCCCCAAAAACTTTTTTGCACCAGCCGCCACTGGTTGGGATCAGTTGATTATCTATAAAGAAATAGTCAATTCTGGAAAAAGTAAAATATTAAAAAGGGAAAAGTAGTATTCTCTCTCTTTCTTGGATGAAGGAAGGGTCATATGTCTGGAATACCAATGCTGCAGAGATAGGACTGAAGTAGAGTGGCGGATTTACTCAAAGGTACAGGATTAGGAGATGACTTGTCAAGTGATGGATTTAAACAGCAGTTAAAGTCGTCACCCTAGTATGAAAGAGTATGAGCTCAGATCTGGCAGAGCAGAAAAGAAATGTTCATCATAATTAGAAGCATATAAATTAGCTAACACTGAATTAGTATTGAATAATTTCCGTGAAACAATGATATAACAACCATGTGTATCAGTAATAACCTTATGGTGCTTGGGAGATGTTTGGGTTAATGAGAATTGAGACACCCCTAGCTTTGGCCTGAAAGGTAAAGTGGTAGTGCTGTCCCCCCCAACGTGATATAAGACACCCCCCATCCCCCCGAAGCACCTATCTACCAGAGACAGTGTGTGTGTGTGTGTGTGTGTGTGTGTGTGTGTGTGTGTATGTGTATGTGTGTGTGTGAGAGAGTGTGTGTAATGCACAGAACTATCTTTACTGTAAAACTGAGCTATGAGAGGAAATTGGTGGATTAATTATCATGTTTAACTATCAGTGCAAAGATATGTGTGAAAAATGTGCACCTGGCATCCCTTGTTATCAAACGCTATTCCCTTAACCATCTAAACCTCAGAGAGCTGAACCCGAGTCGCTGCACTCTGTGCTGGAGGAGGGTATGATGTCGACTCTCCACTAAACGTCCACTCCATCACAGCCTATAGCGCGGGTCAGGGGTGAGAACTGCTCCACTTAATTTAGTCTGAGTTAGACTGAGGCTGCTGTCATTATTAATGTCAGTTTGTGTACCTAGAGCGGTGCATCGGGCCGCTTCTCTTCATCTCAGAACACACACACACACACACACACACACACACGTTAACGTCTCTAATTCAGTTTCCTGCAACCACATTACACTCCGCTCCCTCCGAGTCTCGATACATCACACAGTCCAATTAACACTCCTGCTTATCTCAGAGAACTTAAGCTGGCTAAACTAATCCAGGTGTGTTTAATACAACAAATTAGCCTGGATTAGGATTAATTAGGATTAGATTATTAAACACAGGGATTAAATAATGAATAACGTATTGCTCAATAATACACACACACACACACACACACACACACAGGGAAAGAGTAAACAAAATCAGCTTGTGGTCAGCTTGGTGATATACACACTGCCTCAGAATACTGCATTGCACCGCAACTGGGTGGGCGGGAGAGAGAGAGAGAGAGAGACAGAGAGAGAGACACACAGAGACAGGGAGAGAGAGCGGGAGAGAGACAGAGACAGGGAGAGAGACAGAGAGACAGGGAGAGAGACAGAGAGACAGGGAGAGAGACAGAGAGAGAGAGAGAGAAAGAGGTTTTAAACTCACTTTATTATAACAAATAAAGGAATGGACTGTTTTACAATTTTATATACAAATATATATATATATATACATATGCACATTTTTCTTTTTCTTTTTTTTAGTAAGTAAAACTCCTTTTTCTTTGGGTGTCGGTGGTGGTGTGCAGGTCTGAGGTTCCTGTGCCTCTCCGGTGGTGGCGTTGGGGGCGTGATCAGCGTTAGGGGTGGGGTCAGCGCTGACTACTGTACACGCGTCAAGATGTTTACTCACGCTGTGTACAATAGTGGCGGTGTTCGAGTCAGCGCCGGGTGCGGTGTGTGTCTCTGTGATGGCGGTGTGTGTAGGACTGACCTTTGTGAGTGCTGACTCGGGTGTATCGCTAAGGCCTGCGGCGGACTCGGACTCCTCTGTGTTCTCTGTCTGACTGTCCCCTCGCTGCTGCTGCTGTAACCCAGCTGCGCGGCTCCGTGAGGACAGCTCAGCTTTTGTGTCTGACGTCCCCGCACTCGAAACACCTCAGCGGCTCCGTAGTGGTGAAAACGGTGTAGCTGCTGTCCCTCGTTTCACACTTAAAATTAACATTAAGTGTTCCATCCTGGTTAGTTAAACCCATTAGGACCTGCCTCCGGAAGGACAGGACATGTCTCACGCTGGAGCTCTTACACCTGAGCGTGATGGTTCTCATGGGGCTGATGAACCTCCCGAATCGGGCCAGCTCCCTCATGATCACCTCGTCCTATATAAAGGGAGGCACGTTAGAGATCAGCACTCTCGTGGCTGGGGCAGACAGAGGGGAGACCGGGACCACGGATCCTCTCACAGTTATTCCAGTCTTTATGAGTTCGTCTTTTTTAAAAACACCACCACGCTTTGTTCAGCCAGGAGGCTGAGTAGATGTTCTCACACTCGACCTGCTCTCCCACCGCTAACAGCACGTCTTCCACAAGTACCCCACTGTCCGGGACACACCTCACGCCATACCTGAGAGAGAGTCTCCATACTGGCCTCAGAGGCCATGGTGCCACGCCCACTCTCTCTCTCACGATAGTTTTAAATTATATGTATTTTAAACAACATTCACTGAAATGCGCACAGAAAGAGAGAGACAAAGAGAGAGAGAGAGAGCAAAAGAGGGAGAGAGACAAAGAGAGAGAGAGAGAGAGAGACAGAGAGAGAGAGACAGAGAGACAGAGAGAGACAGAGAGAGAGAGACAGAGAGAGAGAGAGAGAGAGAGACAGAGAGAGAGAGAGAGAAAGAGAGAGAGACAGAGGGAGAGGGAGAGAGAGGGGGAGAGATGAGCCAAGATGAAAGTGTTGGCAAAAGGAGTAAGAGCTCAGTCAGAGTCCTGCACTGATTAATATCCCTCCCATAGAGATACACACACACTACAACACACACACTGAGAGACAGAGAGGGAAAGAGATAACAATGGAAGAGAACCAAAAAGATCAAGTGATAAAGAGATAGAGAGAAACAGAGAGACCAACAAACAATAAGAAAGAAAGAAAGAAAGAAAGAAAGAAAGAAGAAACCCTCCATAGATGTGATGTTCTGGTGATTCAGTACATTCAGGTGGCCATGTGACTTTGTTTTACATAACGTTAATGAGTCTAGACCTGAGTGACTGAAGCAACCCCAGATCATAACACTGTCTCCAGAGGCTTGTACAGTGGACACTATGCATGATGGGAGCATCGCTTTTCATGCGCTTCCTTTCTTACCCTGATTGAACCTTGAAATTTTGGAAGCACTGTTTTAATGGGGAAAAAAAGAAATCTCTCTAATGACACTTGCGTGAGCACATACTAACGGAATCACTGCTGTAAAGTAAAAAAAAAACAAATGAACCAGCATCTTACCTTTGAAAAGAATCACGACAGAGCAGAGTTTCTGTGTAAAGCAGAGAGTGTGTGTCTGTATGTGTGTCTGAAGCCGGGAAAGGGGGTGTTAAGGCGAGAGACTGTGTGTGTTCATGTGTGTGTCAGTGTTAAATTATTCGCGAGTACACATAGGAGATATGATTATTCCAGTGAGAGACGAGCACTAAGACCCAGCAGGGGAGACGATTACCCACAATTCCGCAGCGCAAGAGAAAAACCGTTGGCTCAGTTGTGATCACATGACGCTTGGTGTCAAAACAAGAGCACATGCGTGATACATGTTACTCGGTACTCATAAATCAAGACTTGTTCGTTTTTCAAGTCAAAATTTGAATACTCCTGAATACTTTCCCCGGCAGTCTCTGCTATAATCTTTGCTGTTTAGTATTGGATGAAATGTGCATGGGCCTTTCAAGAGCGCAAAAACTCCTTGGCTTTTTACACACACCACACACACATACACTTTCTCCCTAATTTAGTAGTGTCCAAGTCCTCCCTGTCACTAGGAAGCTCCGCCTCCACATTAAGCTGCTACTATGCTCGCTCATGCACCGTTGGGAACGGAGTAACACACTTGGAGGACAGTGCTATCTGCTCCTTCCGCATGAGCTCACAGACGCCACTGATTGGCTGTAGAGCCGTGATTAATGTGGAAGCACTAAGTACTTCTCATCCCTCCCCTCTGAGAGAGCTCGGCCAATCGGCTCTCTATAGACCAGAGGTGGAAAGTAACAAATTACACACGTTACTGTAATTGAGTAGTTTTTTTGTGTACTTCTACTTTTTAAAGTAGATTTTAAAATCTGTAATTTTACTTTTACTTAAGTATGTTTTGTTTGAAGTATTGTAATTCGTTACATTTTAAATCATATCCGCTACTGAGTAAAACAAATGAATGAAAATGCAAAAAATATTATGCTTTGTATAAATGCTTCGTTGCGCGGGCATGTGTGTATCGTGTCCTGGTCGCACGCTGCTCCAGACTCCACTCCAGGTTTTCTGACTGTCCCCGCATCGGCATCTACCTGACCTTCAATCAACCAGCACCCCCATATATAAACCAGAGAGAGACGCGGGAAAGAGGAAAGAGATTGTGAGTTTGCCGTTTTGATATTTGGTTGTGACTTTTTGCCTCCCATTGACTTTGATTATTGCTTTTTTTGGTCTTTGTATATATTTGTAGATAATTTCACTGTATGTTTGTGCACTCACCAGTAGTAGGGGCGTGGTTGCCATTTATTTTGGGAAGAGGGAATTTATTCACTGTTTTTGGTTTAGGGAGTCAGGGAAGGTACAAGTATTTTTGTTTGTGTTGTTTTTTTTTCTTTTTTGCAGGTAATCTAGCTACTGAATATAAATACAGTGGATTGCGAGTAACGTGGTTTACGAGTGTTCCACAAACTGAGCAAAGATTTTTAATAAATTTAAAAAATCGGAAACTGAGCAAGTATTACTTTACGAGCGCTGAGTATCATTTATCACGCATGCGACTCTTATTTTGACACCGAGCGTAACTCTCTCAACTTTTCACCTTCCCCCTCCACGGCTTCGCAAACACACAGAAACTCTGCTTGTCTCTTACTTGTACAATCAACATCTCCCTCTTTCTTTAGTCTCTTATGCGTGTACACGCGCGTAATTTGACA
>QMIH01001037.1:48809-94089 GCA_003987875.1 Clarias batrachus
TGTGTGTGTGTGTGTGTGCGTGTGTTTGTGTGTGTGTGTGTGTGTGCGTGTGTGTGTGTGTGTGTGGGTGTGTGTGTTGACCGTATGTTGAACAGAGTGATTCGTTGTTTGCTCGGCAAATTCTTCAGTGGCTTTGACAACCACAGTGCATGGGTCAGATAGCGAGGACTCATCTCTCTCTCTCTCTCGCTCTCTTAGTGATGATTAACCGTGTGTGTGTGTGTGTGTGTGTGTGTGTGTGTGTGTGTGTGTGTGTGATGAGCCACAGTCACAACAGGATCCAGCCTGTCATGATTAAATCTGATTAGGCTGCCTTGTTTGTCAGTGTGTGTGTGTGTGTGTGTGTGTGTGTGTGTGTGTGTGTGTGTGAGTGAGTCATGTGACAGCATCCTCAGAGACCTAGATCCTGCAGCAGAAATGCTATTTCATTAAATGTTGGTATTTTTGTCGCTGAGAGATATGCCAGGGTTGCTTCAATAAATGCTTTGCCATATAGCATGTTAGCACAGCGTCGAGTAAATCTGCAAGTTCACGTTGTCAACTGCAAACAAGTTTGGCTGTCATTGTTAGCATATAATTCAAAAATTAACAAAATTAGCAATTAGCATTCAGGATGGATGAATATTCCTGTCATCACTTGTAAACTAAAATCGCTAGCATTGGCTGCATAACTCATCCGCTAGTTAGGTGCTAATACATTAGCATGAGGATCTCTTTATTATTCCCTCAGTGCACTGACTAGCCAGAATGTTTACCACAACTGGCACCATCTCTTCATCATTCATACTATGTCAAATAACTAGCCAGTACAGCAAATAATGGGTGTTTGGCATCACCATGACAACCACCATCTGGTCATGCCTTAACGTTAGCTAGCTCTAAGTTAACCAGCTTGCTAAGTTAGCATGTAGAGTTAATCTTTTTTCATCGGAGAGTTGTTTAAAAGTCAACGTTAGTGTTAACATAGCAACCACAGTTACGTCTTCATTGGAATTAGCTAATTTGCTATTATATGACCAGTTAAATATTTCCTTATTACCATTAAACAACACCCGTTTAATGACTAAATATAGCTAGCTATAAAATAAATAGCTATAAAGTAGTTGACGCGATACATTAGCATGTAGCTCACCGTGTCATTACATTCATATTCTAATGATTTCTGTATTAGATAAACAAATTAAATATTATTTTTTTAAAAGTTACCACATCACCAAGTACTTGTATTAGTTTTCTCACCAAATACAGTAGGTTGCTAAAAGTCAGTGTTACCATGGAAACCAGCCCTTGTTTATAATTAGAATGATTATATAATTATTAGGATTTAAACAGTTAAACAATTAAACAGTCAGTTAATTTTTTTTTTCATTTCCTCATTACCATGACAGTCACAACCATGTCTTGACTAAAAGCAGCTAGCGATAAAATTGCTGACTTGACAGATTATCATGTTTAATCTTTTTAAACAATTTACATATTAGACAAAACTCAAAATACATTCTCATGGAAACCACTATGTGTTCATCACCAGTTTTAACTGACGAATGTTTATTTCATTTGGATTGACAGCCAAATATTAGCAAAGTAGACGCCATCCACCTCGATGTATTTGGTGTCCAGGATTCCAGTTATCATGAAATCATCTTCTAATCATCTAAAGTCTAAAACATTATGAAATTATGACACTTGTATTACATTTAACCTCCTAACCTTAATAAATATCCTTCCTTATGTCCCAAGCATAATTAACGCGATAGGTTCTAAAGATTTCAGTGATCTCTAGAGAAACAGGAAGTAACTCGATGGAGGACTTCCTGTCCTGGGATTCTCCTGACTTCCTGTGTGTTTATAGATTTCATTTGAGAGGAAATTCTCACGCTCAATAATCGCCAATACTCCGCTAAACGGATGTGATCGGGTGGATGAAAGTGTGTGTGTGTGTGTGTGTACATAAGGCAAGGCCAAGAGCCAAAATGCAAGGTCTGACCCTGCATTCCTAGGATTGGGCCCAATAAAACCTGGGAGTGGCTGAGTTCGTGTCCCTCCATCTGCGAGCGCATGAACACACACACACACACACACAAACACACTCAAACTGAAAGACCCTTACACACACAGATCATCTCCGATGTCAGGGCAACAGCAGGGCCTCTGCGTGTTGCACGTGGTGGGCGATCATGGAGCAAGAGTGGCGTGCGCGTGGCGCACGTCCCTGATCTCCTTGGGGGTATCAACCTCATCTCGCACACACACACACACACACACACACACACACACACACATAGAGGAGCATCTGTCACCCCAGGGGGGCAGCAAGGTCTAAGATGAATGAGTCTTCTGGGAACCTGCCTCTCTGAGCAAATGGCTAAAAAGAGGGAGGGGATAAGAGGCCATGGGGGAAGGGTTCATGTGTGTGTGTGTGTGTGTGTGTGTGGCTCAGATAGAGCTAATGTTTCAGTCAGGGACAGAGCAACAGTGGCTTCAGGACTATCATGAGCCCGGCTCTGTGTGCTGCAGGACTGACTTGATCTTCTCCCCTTTTTCTAACTGGAATACCTTTTGGGCGTACACTCGGACACACACACACACACACACACACACACACACTTTTCATGCATGGACAGCGTGGATGTTGTGCATGGATTTCAGCTCTGACTCTGGGAGGTATGGAGCCCTATTAGAGGTAGGTTCCATGTGATGTTAGATCGTACACTCTGACTAACGTGGCTCTTTAGCACCTGGAGATGTTGTTAGTTATTTTTAGCGCAGCTTCCTCTAACACACACACACGCTTGGCTTTTTGGAAGCATGTTGGATTTTTCCCTGCAGCTCATGAACGTCCTCAGTTAACCTCGGGAACGCTGAGGAACTTCCACTGGGTTTCAGAATAGAGTCCCTCATCGCTCTTATAGGTTTAAATAAAAAAAAAGGCTAAATTTATTATCCGGTTGTTTCGTTTAATCTTCGTAGGAACAAACTGTAAGAGCTTTTAGAGAGCTGTTTTTTTTGCCTGAAGTATGTTTCTTTTTCTAAACCTTTTTGTCTATTTTACTGCTTGTTTAAAAATTTATTAATGATTTATTTGAACATTTTTGAGATCATTTTGACGTCTGAAATTTGAGTGGAAAATGTGAAAAACGTCTCTCTGTCCTTATTTGGACCTTCATTTACAGCACAGGAGAAACAAACAAACAAATACAAACAAACAAACAAATATTTATTTATTTGTTTGTTTATTTATTTATTTATTTATTTATTTATTTATTTAAAATGTGATCTCAAATTGTATTCAGAATCACCACAGGAAATTTTCTTACTTTTATTAATTGATGCACTTACTCTAGTTGTATTATTATTATTTTTTTAATTTAATTAAAGAAATTCATGCTCAAAAAACAAGCAAATTGAATACTACGTAATAAAATAATTTGTACATACTAATCCTAGTAAATAACTAATGTTTTTAAGTGAAAAATGAAAAATTTTCCTTTTTTTTAATTGTTTCACCTTCTGATCTTCTTTCACTTTCAATTTCTGACCCAAAATTTCCAAACATGTCAATTTTCCAATCATTAAAAGCTAAAAATCAGGTTTTGCACTTTAGAGCGTTTGTTACTATTTTGCTTTGTGTATTTTATTTGATTTGATTTGGTGCTTTCCGGTTCTGAGTACAGTGATGTCGGTTCCACCATGTGTTGTAGAGACACCCTCCTGAGAAGTCATAAATAGGTGCTTTGTGTCCTTAGCCTGCACGTGTCACTGGAATTCCCTGTTTTGTTAACGTAAAGAAAAACGTTTAATGATTCAGGCTGATTTCAGTCTTGTGAGAGGGGGATGAAAGTTTAGAGCTGCTGGCTGCCTTTGCGCTCAGTAACGGAATTAGATAAATGAAGAAAGACAAAAGGAAAAGAGGCTGAAAGGGAACGGAGGGGAGAGGGGACAAGTTGCCTTCTAGCGTTTTAATGCCGCTAATAACACTTGAACTTTGGTGCATTTTATAGATTAGGTTTCTCTTAGAAATTCCTCAAAAGAGCAGCAGAAAACCAATTGAGAGTTCAGCACACTGCGAAAAATGGCTTTCACTTAGCAACTGAAGATATCTTGGATTTATTCAAGTGTGTCAGCAATTTGTTGACAGTTTCAACAAAAGAAATTTAAAATTACCAATTCCCAATTTAAGACATTCTTTACTAAAATTTTAATCAGACATTCTTTGATTTATTTATTTTATATTACTTTGCTAATAGGCATATTCATAGGTACGCCTAGATTTCTTGTTCTGATCATTTTTGTTATGTGAAGAAATATTTACTGAGAACATTTTTTAAAATGATGGTTTGTTCATTTGTTTGATTAATTTATCCACATTTATTCCAATTGGCATAAAAAATGTAAAATTAGAGTACAATACAATCTTGTATTTAAAAAAAAAACTAATAAAACATTAGGTTAAAAAGTAGGTTTTAACAATTGAAATTGTCTATATCAATTGAAATAAAATAAAACATTTGAACTTAGTTTGTCTAGATTTTTATTAAAATAAAAATTATCCTGCAATTTTCTCCAAAACAGCATGTGACAGTATAAAACAGGGTGGATCCAGAATAAAAAGCATGAATTCTTTAAAATTGATATTGTGTACCATAAATATCATGATATAACTTAGAATCGATAATCGTAACATACATAATCGAGTTTTGTGTGAATTTCAAATGTAATGGGAAACAAACTGATGCTGTTATCTTTATCAGCTGTTATTGTTGAGTCTGTGTGTGTGTGTGTGTGTGTGTGTGTGTGTGTGTGTGTGTGTGTGTGTGTGTGTGTGTGTGTGTGTGTTTCAGGATATTGTGTCTACTTTGAGTTTCATGTCGTATCCGTCTCCAGGTCACTGTGTCCTCATTTTTATCTTGTGTCCGTAATCATGTTGTCCTACCACATAACTTTGGACTAATAAACAGTTTTTTTTATTATTATTATTTCTTTGCTAGATTATGTTTTTAAAAAATGTCACTTTGGTCTGTAAGCTTAAAATTCTTGAATGGCTTTAGTAATGTAATAAAGCAAGTTGTAGCATTAATTTATTTCATATAAACCATATGAACTGCTACATACTTGCAGGTACAGTAGTTCAACTTCTGCTGTTTATATGAACCAAATAATTTTAATTTGAAATTTAAATTGAAAATCTGAATTTGATTTAATCGCTTGACAATGTTGCATCTTTTTAAAATGACATCATTTCATAAATGTTCATGATAATAATAATCTTAATTGTGATCTACTAATGATTAATCATGTTGTATCTGTTCTGCCAAGATCATTTACTCTTTTCATTTCCTGGTCCTTGAAAGGGACATTTCTTGCTTATTACAAGGCTTTGTAAAAAAAATTACTTATTATCAAGGCTGAGCAAATTCAGAAATTACTCAAATTCTTTATTAACGAATTGAACCCATCCGCTAATGAACACACTCGTCACCAAGCTCGTTCTTTTTGTATATGGAACAAAAGCATGACGTTAGTGTGAGCTTGCATATTAACTTTATTGGTGAAGATTTCAGTTCCTTGCTGTTCCCCCACACACTCTTGACGAGACAAAATAAATGGCTGGATGATTGTCAATGAGGCGAATCTGGTGTGTTTGGAGAAAGAATGTGCTGGTGGTGTGTGTTTGACAGAGACTCGGGACAATCAGATGAAGTCCACTTTGCCCGCAGGCGCTGCTGAAAACAGTGTTTAAAAGTCATTATCAGTTAGACTGGTCCGTGTTCTTCCCCAGGGCATGGCAGCACACACCCTGTTACTCAACACTTAACCTTATGTTAAAACATGACAAATCCATTTCGAAAGCTGTTTAAGAAACATGCTGTTTAAATAAGGGGTTTTAGCATGTCAATCAACCCAGGCATATACATAACACTTAATGCTACAGGTTGTGCCAGAATTCTTCATACATGAGAGATTTTTTATTTATTTATTTATTTATTTTGGCAAAAAAGTAACTTTTAAAATGAAACCATCTCTATATGATTGCTGTTTTTTTTTTTGTAAACACATGTGGAAATGTATTTCCTATTTATATTTATACTGAACTTATGCCTGATATCATGTTATACTGTCAAAACAGTTATACTGTTATACTTGTATTTCCAATGTATCTTTTCCTGCTACCCCTAGGCCATCACCTTCCCCCACAAGATAAAATCAAATGGGATTAGAGCTTGGAATCTCAGAGACCACCCCATGGGACCACTGTGTTGAGACCAAAAACTCAAAACTGTTGATCCAGCCGTGCCCAATGTATGGAGAATTTTGTGCATCCTGTAGTTAGATTCCTCCATATTAGATGCGTTGATTAAAATTTAAATGTTTATTAAACTCTAACATTTAAAAGTCAAATTTCATTTGTCCCAATTTTTTATCAATTTTGGGTGGAAAAATATCGCTTTATTATTTATTCTGTAATAAATTGCAGCCTTTTGAAATTTAATAATTGCACAGGTCTAGGTCGATTTTTATGCAATGATTTTCATGTTCTTTAAATATATTCTTTATTTTTAATCATATATAGTACTAACTATTATTATTTCAGATTATACATGTAAAATAGAGAATATTCTAACATGGAGTATATTAAATGTTTTTTTAATTCTGATTTTATTTGTATAGCACTTTTAACAATGGCGATTGTGCCAATTGTCATTATCTTTTTAAATGGCAAAATGTTTCAAAAGTAGTTTAAATGAGTCAAGTGGTTATTAAAATTCTTAGAACAAAAGCCATTTTTAAAATGCAATTTAGTTCCAATACCAGGAATAGAAATACAGATTACGTCTTAATAATTTTCCTAATCGCAAAATTAAAAACCTAAAACACACCATGTTAGCCATGAGCCTTGATGTTGTTGGTGGTGATGGTCTGTTGTTTACTTCATTTTTGAGTATTTGTAATGTTTGAATTTGGTCATTGATAAATAAGAGCAGTCCTCCACAGTGAGCCCGGACATAGTTAAAGCAAGTTTTAGCTACTGTATAATTACTGTATCTGTTACACTACACAGCTATGGTACTGAGTCAATGTATTGATTAGCCTTGTAGTGACTCAGTGGGAGTGTGTTGGGGATCCAGAGTGTTAATGTACACAGCAGCTGGTGCTAATTACAGATTCATGGTGCAATTTATTTCTTCTCCCTTTTGCTGTGTAGAAGCTCTTGAGATTTGATGAATCTCCTGGTCTTTGATTGTTGTTTTATAGTCAATATAAAATCATATCTCAATCTAGATGACTAGTAAGTATATATCTCTAATCTAATTAAACCAATATATAGTTTCCTAAAATGACAATACAACAAATCAACTGATATTGCAAGCAAAACATTTCTTATTTCACATTATTTTACGGTGTAGATTGATTATTTGATTATTTCCTCTTGCAATCACAGGAACATTTGACAAGAAATAAGATACAAATAAATGAATTTAAGATTTTTATCATCTTAAATGTAGACAAAAGTGATAGCCAAGTGGAAACATTGTACCTGATTACTAGATTTTTGGTTTACTAATCTAAGATTATGGTTATTACGGCTATTCAACATAAATTTTATTAAATTTGTGTGTAAATTTCCGGTTCTTTTGGCAGATAATTGTGCTAGCGTTTACCATTTATTTTTTTTGAAAGAAGCAAAATTATCTGACAATAGGACAAGAAATGTATCCTTGAAATTAGCAACATTTCTCTGGAAATCTGGTTTGTCAGTTTTTAGATTATAGGATTTTAGATGCATTTAGATAACAATTTAATTCTAAATCAAATATCTCAAACTAAATTCTATTTAATAATAAATGTAATGAATAATTATTATATCCTGTAATATTCATTCTACACAACAATTATTTAATTTAAATGTAGAATTAAAGTATATATTCTGAATTAGTCTAAAAGTACGCCATATAGTAGATCAATAAAATAAACATATCATCAAATATCTCAAACTTGTGTAGCATGAACCATATAAAATAAAGTATATAAAATGTTTTATATAGAGTTTATTCTATATAATTATTTCATTTTGACAAAAATGTGTTTTAGAAAGAGTTTTTATTTACATCTCGAGCAGTTAGATATGAAAAGTAAAAGTTTCAGAAAAATCTCTACGTTGTGAATATAAAATTGCTAAGGCTAATGATCTTAACAAATCAGTTGTGATCAATACTCTAAAGGACGTCCCGGAATAATAAAACTTCCTGATATGCAAAATATCCGCAATACTGTTCCAGACAGTTTATCATATCATATCACTTCAGCTCTAGTGTGTGTGTGTGTGTGTGTGTGTGTGTGTGTGTGTGTGTGCATGTGTTTCTCATAAATTGTAACTGGAGTATATTCCCAGGGCGGCATGTGGGATGCAACTTCCCCGTTCTCTCTCTTGTCAGTTACAGCTACACATGTCATGGTGCTCCACAATCTGCTGCTCCATCTAAACACCGCTCCTGTACATCCGACCACACACTGACCCGACATTCCTAACCGATTCACATGCATACACAAACACAAACACCGGAGACTCTGATTTCAGCTGAGGTGTTTTTCTGCCAGTAACATGTTGCTGAGCGATACGACAATATGATATTAATACTGTGATATAATTACATATTGATATCATGAGTTTTACCTTATTGCTCAACACTAGCGTGAATATACACCCTCAGGATGGTGCGTGGTCTTCATCTTAACCTGATGGGCTCTAAAGCAGGAAATGGCAAGGAATTCTCAGGAACATGATGCTGTTTGGAACAACATCTAAAAATGCAGTAGGGCTCTAGGGGGCGCTAATCACTCAGAGAAAGTGATATATATATATATATATATATATATATATATATATCACATAATAATGTTCATGTTGTATGTTGTTTCACTTTTACAGGTGTGTGTGTGTGAGGTGTCTGTGATTCTGTGATGATGGACAGGTACCAAAGTTACACATTTCCAGTCTGACCAATAATGGAGAGAAGGTGATCCAGTTTCTGCACTCCTGGCAAGTAACACTTTAAGGTAGAGTCTCTCTCTCTCTATATATATCTATCTATCTATCGACCCATTGATAGATGGAGCTGTTATGAATAACAATGTTAGCAAGCGGAGAAAGCGATTATGCTAGCATGGGCTCATTAACCGTGCTAGTGATTTTGGACGAGGATGATTTGCTGCTAGACGTTGCAGCACATTTTAAATCAACAAATTTCTCGAGGCTAGATGGTCCGACCTCACAGCTGGAACGGTCAGCACCAGTGCAAGGTCGTCTCCGCTTTTGTTTCCTCTCCGTGTTTGACACCTAAAGCTTACGGCCAGATGGAACTCAAGGACAAACACCTGATTCATTTCCTGCATCTCTGGTGTGTTTAGGCTGCAGCCTTGAAGCCAAACACTGCATTCAAATACTGATTTAGACAGTTTAAAATTATACATGTTTTTATTTATTTTTTTTAAAGTTCACAAAAAAGCACAGTAATCTATGCAAATTTGCCTTTATGTAAACAAATTACAATACATTTCCCTGTACTTCAGAAGTTCTTAAAAGTGCGTCAGGAGTGTTCAAAGTTGCTTTTATTGTGAAAGTGCTCTTCAAAAAGAACAATTTATTCAGCATTTAAATCAAGAAAATACCATGTCATAGTGACCAAGGAATTTCTAATATTAGCCTAACAATTTAATTTTTACCAACAATGAACCAACTGATTCAACAATCAACATATTGGGAAATTCTCCTGTAATAAACTTCTAAATACTGCTAGGAATAAATTTGTAATATTTCATGCATTTGGAAACCATGGTTTGTTTTTGTTTCCACACACAATCAGGCTCATAAGTATTTGGACATGAACACGATGTGCATCACTTGGCCTCTGTGCAGCCCAGTAACGATTTAAAATGAAGCCATCGAGGTGTGATAGAAGTCTAGTTTTTCAGCTTTAATCCAGCAGCTTTAACAAAAAAAATGTTGCGTTAATAAAGCAATAAAACCTTCACAATGTTTTACAGGAAGTTTTACAGTAGTTTCACGGGCTCAACCGTAATCGTCAATTAATTGATAAGCAGTTTCTTAGTTTATTATTTTTTATTACAAATTAAGGAGATAAAAATATCTGGAGTCGATCCCAAGTGTTTAATCTTGTCCCTGATAGCTATTCATGGGAACTATACGAGCAAAAGAGGTGCAAATAACGGAAAGCCTGTTTAGGCTGAAACAACAAAGCAGATCTACAGCATAACCGAAATACCTTCTGAAGGACAAATTTGGTATAATCATAAAAAGAAGGAGCACATGGGCTCAGCAACACCAAAACCCCTGGTAGACCACAGAAACCTAAACTAAAGTTGATGGTAAAGAGCAAGCCCTTCAGAACATCTAGCCAAATCACACTCAAGAGGAGTGCTAATTCCACATCAAGAGACTCCTTCAGGAGTGTAAATACACAGTGTTTAGCTCAAGATGTAAACCTTGAAGAACCTTGAAGAACCTAGAAAGGACAGATTTTTTTGTTCGAAAACATTTTGGAATAAGATTTTTTGCACAGATGAAACCTGTACTAGTGAAAAGGGAAAAGAAGGAGACATGGAGAAGAAAAGGAAGGGCTTATATTCCAAAGCACACCGCATCATTATCAGACATGGTGCAGGCAATTTTTTGGTACAGGCATTCAGGGCTGCAGTGGAACTGGCTCACTTGCTCAGGATGAATTCTGAAGTGTGTAGAGCTCTACTTTAAATGGGAGACCTCAACTCAACTGAGCTGCTCAAGGATGTGGCATATACATGAGATCCGGGTTTCAAGCAGTTACTGACGGCAAAGGGTTCGCATCCACGCATTAACAATAACCATATGTTACTTTGTCGGATTATTTTTGAGCTTGCAAATGGAGAGACTTTGTAATAAATGGCTGCAATCCCTCAACAGTTGGTGTTATACTAATGTTAAAGCCCTTGAGTTCCACCTGAACATTTACAGTACATGATGTACAGAGACATAAATATGATAATGATGTCACTGTTCAGAAGTCAATCCTGACCAGAGGAAACGTGTGGATTATTAAGGAAGGGTTGTGAAGTGGGTGGAGCTTAAAAGCAGCTTCTTATTTCCTGTGGAACATTGGATATTTTTCCATTAGTCCTGTTTAAGGAAAGACATGTCATCGATAATGATGTTCTTCTCATGACTGGAAAATGACTGACCTTGACCACATCATGGCTGATGTCTGAGATGCCTCACGCTAAATTCTATTTAATAATAAATGTAATTAATTATTATTATATCCTGTAATATTCATTCTACACAACAATTATTTTATTTAAATGTAGAATTAAAGTATATATTCTGAATTAGTCTAAAAGTACGCCATATTGTAGATCAATAAAATGAACATATCATCATGAACGTACATTTTTAAGATACTTTATAACACATCATTGCCAGGGTTTATATCGGGTAACACACAGCTATTCATTTCTGTTTTGTCGTTTCTTTTTTTTTCAGATGGGGAATTCATACGCAGGACAGCTGAAGTCGTCTCGCTTCGAGGAGGCGTTACACAACTCCATCGAGGCCTCACTACGCTCCAGCAATGGAGATCTTCAGCCCATTTTCACGCAGCTTTATCTGGAGCCGGATCAGTACACCCCAAACTTGGATGGTGAGAACAAGCAGCAGGGACGAACATGACTTTTAAATGTGGAAAATTGATCTCTCAAGGTTCCTTCTATAGCTTTGATGTGATGTGACCGGTTATGTGACCATCATGTGACTGTCATGTGACTCTAACAGCCTCTTTCCTCCCCCCAGATATTAAGACGAAAATCGACGTGAGTCTTAGGGCCGATGGAGGCGGTCACGTCCTGGTGAACTTCCCGTCGTCCAGCGGCGTTGACGAGCTGGACGACGATGACGAATCAGAGAGCAGCAGCCCTCCGCTTCCCTACCTGCAGGCCCCGCCCCCTGACGGCTGCTGCACCATGGACGGTAACGAACAGTGACTTTAAGAAAATCAGTTAGAAAGATATGACACAATACATTAATATATACCGTTTATATTGTATGTAAGACTATAAAAATTCACTTAACAATTGTATTTATTTTTTGATCAATCAATTAACATATATATATATATATAATATTGTTAATTGATTTACTTTCGTGTCTAATAATTTAATTATTTTGAAAAAACTTGTATTGCACTTAGACTATGGGGAAGGTTTGGTATGGTTATGTTTTCAACACCCGATTTGAGGGAATTATTATAAATAAATTTTTACCACATTACAACAAAACTGTGATTTCCAGTTAAAGGTTTAATAAATCTGTGATAAACCTTTGTTTGTTTGTTTGTTTGTTTGTTTCCCCAGGGTTCTGTCAGGCCGGGAAGGACCTCCGTTTGGTTTCCGTGGCAACAGAGCCTATCGACGTTCCGCCCGGATTCGAGCTGGTTGGCGCAAAATCTCCCAGCATTCCCGAGCACATCCTGGTGTGCGCTGTGGACAAGCGCTTCCTGCCGGACGAGAACGGGAAGAACGCACTTTTAGGTGGGAGCCATTGTGGGCTGAAAGGGTTAAATGAAAATGAAATGCTAAGAAGAAACTACACGCTAACAGACATCAAACTAATTCTTAAATACCCATTCTATATACTGTAATTAATACATTTTATACTTTACATTTTTATTATGTTGTATTTCATTTTAAATGTATATTGTATAGTTTACATTATTTTTCTAGTGCAATTCATCTCTTCTTACTACAGCAGTCGTATAAGCGTTTCAGTGCATATCAAATTGTGTACGTGACAAATTCAATTTTTATTTCAGTTGCAATTTACAGCACTTGAATTTTCATTCTAGGGAGAAATTTTTGACAAAAAAAAAACAAAACACGTATAAAATTTAAATATGTCTGTTACAAACTATTTTCCCATGCGTGTGTGTGTGTGTGTGTGTGTGTGTGTGTGTGGGTGTAGGCTTCTCGGGGAGCTGTGTGGGCTGCGGTGAGAAAGGTTTCCGCTACTTCACTGAATTTTCCAACCACATCAACCTGAAGCTGAGCACGCAGCCCAAAAAGCAGAAGCACTTAAAGTACCACCTGGTGAAGAACTCGCAAGGGGCGCTGTGTAAAGGCACACTCATCTGCTGGAAAGGTAGAGCGCTTGGTCCTTCATCCAATGGTGAAACTATTCATTTACATTAAACACATCCTGGTTCATGACGCTACATTTTTATCTTATTCACTAATGTGTTCACTAACACATTCATTCATTCATTCACTCACATCTATTTATTCCCATTTTTATTTATCTGTGTTTATTAGTATATGTGTCTGTAAAGTAGTCACACATTTATTAAACTCTTAAGCACGTAAAAAGTGAAATATGTCTTATATTGTCCTGTTGCGAGACTCTCTCGATCTTTCGCCACGTAGCCAGATAAAATCTGCCAATAGATAGAAAACATTTTGTTTATTGCAGACTGTAAGACGAGGCAGTTCTCCAGCGTGTCTTCATCCAAACCCAGCTCATCATCCTCACTCAGCAGCAAAGAGAACGGAGGAGGCAACAGTCACAGCCCGTCCTCTTTCTCCCTCTCAGGTGTGTGTGTGTGTGTGTGTGCGTGTGTGAGTGAGTGAGTGTATGCGATGTAACAATCTCTCATTTCTTACAGCAATTTTACAAAACACTAATAAGTCATGTGTGTCAAATCTGTAAAACAGATTCCCCTCCAGCACGAGGGCAGTCCGGTTCATCTCCGGGAATTTTGGGGACTCCAGAAGTCACACGAGAATGCAGCTTCCTGAAACCATTGAGTACCACGACACACACCACTAAACCTTTACCTATAGGTATGCACACACACACACACACACACACACACACTCACATGAAGATATGAAAATAAGGGAGAGGTCCATTAACAATGCATTAGGTATTGGAAATCAATATGTGTGTGTGTGTGTGTGTGTTTGTGTGTTTAGTACCCACTGCTTTGCGTGTTAATGGCCTAATGAATGGATTAAGCATGGAAAGCAGGCCCACTCTGCTAAGCCCCAGTCATTCAAACCCGCTGGCCACGCCCACACATGGCTACCGGCCAATCAAACAAGGGGACAGTCCAGGTGAGAGCCATAAACCAACAGAACACAAATCACACTCATTTAAGTAATTATGTTACAAATTCATAATGGATTCAGGAATATTCATATAAAATGTAATATGTGCGAGCTTTTGCTCCTCACATGCACGGATACGCCATGGCCGCTGCTTCCTTGGAGCACTTTTGGGAGGTCCTGACCACTGCAGAATGGGAACATCCCTCAAGAGCTGCAGTTTTGGAGTTGCCCTGATCCAGTCGTCTAGACCTCACAACGTGGTCCTTGTCAAAATCACTTAAATCCTTACACCTGCCCATTTCTCTTTTTTTTGCTTCCAACACATCAACTTCATGGACAAAATGTTCATTTGTTGGCTAATTTTTTGCCACCCACCTCCAGGGCCACATTGTGATGCCTAAAAGAGTGACTCAGAGAAACTCCAAAACTGCAGTTCCCAGTCACAAATTCTCCAAGAAGGGAAAACCAGCCATGGGCGGCCAAGGCTTACTGATGCATATGTGAAGTGAAGGCTGGCCTGTGTCGTCTGATCCAATAGAAGAGCTACTGTAGCTCAAATTTCTGAAAAAGGTAGTGCTGGTTCGAATAGAAAGGAGTTAGAACGCAGTGCATAACATAAACAGGGACCTATTCAATATTAGGCAGGTCTAATGTTCCATGTATTCGGTGTTCATATCAGTATGGTGTTCTGACATTTAGCCTGACCTAATGTTTCCAGCATCCTCTGCCATGGCATCAGGGCCTCCAAAAAAGCGTCATCGTAGTTGGCACCCACCTCCAGTAATGTCTGTTCCTGCCACCGCAGTCCCAGTTCCTGCAATTCGTCCACATCCATGCGGTCCAGGTTGGTCTACAGACCTTGTGTGATCTTTGTCACCATTCTCATTCCACTACACAGTACATAATTCAGTTATATTACTAATATTAATTACACTAACTTCGTTATATTTATTATCATTGGTTTTGTTTTTACCCTGGACGCCATTACAGATTTGAGTTGCACTCCAGTCGCAGGTTCGTTGCTCTCCCTGACCAATCAGGCATCTGTGTCAGCGTCTGGTGTCATTCAGCCCCAGCCAATCGCAGCAGGAGAGACTGTGATCATTCCTGATAACCTGCTGAACTCCTGTGGCGTTCGACCCATCATCCTCATCGGTGATTCCCCTGCCCACCCTCTTACAAACACACACGGAGTAACATACTGATTTTAACCTTGTTACTTAATTACTGGGGATAAGGTTAAGGATTGGCTTTAGTAACTGGGCATTAATAAGTAGAATTAATAATTAGGTCATTATAAGGATGTTAAGACAAACACGTATGTGAGATGACTCCTCACCCTGTACTACTTCTCCCTCTGCAGGTCAAGGCGCTCTGCCGTATTTCTTCGGGAATGTGTGTGACGTTGTGGTGAGCCCCCTGCTGGTCAGCTGCTATAACTACAGCCAGCTGAGTGAGAAGAGCCTGGTGGCGCTGGGAGTGTCGCCAAGCCAAATCCCAACCTCAGAGACACTCATCCTGCTCACGCTGCAGTATCTTGCACGCCTTGGTAACAAGATGACATGCATATAATAATAACACTAAAGGGATCTGGATTGCGATTGGTGAGAAGTTGTTGCTGAATTTCCTATAACACAATGGTTGTGATGATCATAGGTTCGGAGCAGATCCCAATGCGCGAGGAGTTTGAGCAGATTGTGCTCAAGGCTGCAGTGTGTGGGGCTGCCACCCCCCCCATCACTGCTGTCCAGCTGCCCTGGTTGGCACGAGTCGAGGCGAGTGTATCAGGTGGAAGTGTTCAGGTTCTTCTCGCTCAGAACTCTCTGGGTGAGGGAATTGCTGAAACACTACGGTCACTCAGCGAAAACACACACCTGCAACACCAACAAACGCAACGGCTGCCCAACTACGTACTGATCATCCACACATCGGCCACCACCGGAGCCTCTGAGTTTTGCGTCATGGTGCTTGGTGAGCAGAAGGCCACTTGTCATCACAATCACTTGTGTGTGTGTGTGTGTTATGTGCTCATATAATCATATGTGCTTGTGTATATTAGGTAAATACCAGTCGAGGGCACTGGCTGAGGGAATGCTTACCACGAATGAGTTTTTGAAGGAGATCAGCTATGAGCTCATCACGGGGAAGGTGTCCGTCCTGGCTTCACACTTCAACAACACATCACTAGGTCAGTGTAATTCATGTAAGAGATCTCACCTGAAAGACATTACCCAAGGATTTTAAAAGAGATACATTTTTCTCAGAGATGCCACCTGGGAGGAAGTACCTGCAGTAAATAACTGAGATGAGACTGAGATAAATCATAAGATGATATTAAGGTGTGTGTGTGTGTGTGTGTGTGTGTAGGTGATAATCTGGAGAAAGAGTTGGTGCGGTACCAGCGGAGGAGGAAGAAGCAAGCTGAGCTCAGTGACTCTGTTCATTCACAGGAAGAAACAGACATGAAGGTTGACCCAGGGACAGGTTAGACGACTACTGTTTCTCATTTGCACCATGTTTCATTTTCATCATTTAAACTGTATCTGGCAAATGCTAATGTTAGCTTTGATGTCCTGGTGTGTGTGTTTCAGAGGCTCTGAGTGAGGTGTTTCAGATTTACCCCCCGCAACTGACTGTGGCTCGGAGTCTCCTCTCTCTGGTGTGTGGCATCGCAGACTCTAACAGCCAGAGCCTCGACTTGGGTCGATTTTGCAAGGTCGACTTCCTAGTGCTTGTGCCTCCATCAAATGTCCTTCTTCATCAGACAGCAAGGCGCATCTGTCAGTCAGGTGAGGCTAGAGAACATGCCTGATGGGAATATGTGGAAGGTCACATATATGTAAAATGTTAACAGGAAGAATTTAAAAGGAAAAAATTACCTAAGAGAACTTTTTATAGAATGAGACATCGAATGAGTCGTAAGGATGAGCATCCTGAGGCCCTACATGATGGCAAATACTTGAGGACACGTTAGAGAACCTGTCACTTGAAGCATACTTTAAAGACAGTGAGCAAAGGAAAATATTCTCTTGTCTTACCAGAGACATATTACCTGAGAGAATACATAAACGAAATATTAAATATGAAGGAAGAAAGAGCTTAATTAAAATAGTGTTACCTGGCAGAGACATATTATTTTTAGTCATACTTATCCTAATGACTAAAAGAACTTTCCAGACAAAAGAATTGAGCTAAATACCACAACAGCTAAATATTACCTGAGAGAACTTATCTGAGAAATGTTCCCTGAGAGAACTTACCAGAGACATTGCTTACAAATATGACCTGATGGACCTCACCAAAGAATTAATGCTTAAAAGAACTTTCCAGAGACACTGTCTGATAGAATTTAATTGAATAATACTACATAAGCGAATTTAGGTCAAGGCGCTCTGCCGTATTTCTTCGGGAATGTGTGTGACGTTGTGGTGAGCCCAATTTATAAGAGAAATAATGCCTTAGCTCAGAGACGCTACATGAAAGACATGAATTGTTTACCTGAGAAAGTTGTTTAACTTTCAAAAATGTATGACAAAATTGTGCCTTGAGAGAATGTACCCGAGAAATATTATCTGAGAATTGACTCCTGAGCAAGTTAAGAGAAAACATACCTCAAAGAACTTTCTTAAATTATCTCAGAGATCTTCCCCGAGTTACATATCTGTCTTCCAGGTGTGCTGGTGGACCTGGGGATGGAAGATGCCTCTTCAGCCCAACAAAAGGCAGATAAGTATGTTGTACGTCTCGACAATGAGGTACACGCCAAAATGGAGGTGTTCATGAGGAAAGTGAAACAGAACCCATACACACTCTTCGTCCTCATCCATGACAACTCACACATTGACTTGACCAGGTACAATTGTTTATAGAACTCTTTTTTTTATAGAACTAATTTGATCATATTTTATATATTTCCTATATTACTTTTATACATTGTTACATATCAACAAACAACACTACCAAATTCTATTGATTTTGTTCATCATTTCTTCCCCCTCCCAGTGCCATGTCTGGTTCGGTCTCTCATGGTGATCTTCAGGGGTTGGCTGATCGTGTGGTAAACTCGCAGGAGGTTTTAGATGCTGAGAATCTGCTACTTCTTCAGGTCACTTCCTTCCCATTCACCCTGCAGTCATGCCATTCGCGCATTAGCATCCAAAACGAAGTGCACTGGCCCAGCAACCACGGACCGGTCAGTAATTTAGCAAACCTGTTATATGTTATATCCTTATAAAAACTTTACCATGTCAACATTAACAAATGTGTGCCTTTGTCACCAGGAGGCATTCTCTTCAAAAGACCTGATGTATTTTGGGTTAAACGAGTACCAGAGCTCAGTGCAGTGGGGTGTCTCCAGTCCCATCCTGCGCTGTGATGATGCCTTTGAGAGGATGGTCAACGCACTGCTCCAACGGTCAGAATTGAGCGTCAGACACTTAACGCATTGTAAACTTACACCATGAAGTGGTATTGTAATATATCATGAATATATTTATATATTGATCAGCCACAACATTATGACCACTAAAGTTGATGTGAGCAACGTTGATTATCTCATCACATTTGTCCCTAAAGTTGATGGGTTGAAAGTAAAATATAAGTAAGGATTCAAAGCATCTCCAAACAGCAACTCTTGTGGGATGGTCCATGTGTGCAGGGGTCAGGACCTACCAAAAGTGGTCAATGGAAGGAAAACCAGTGAAACAGTGATAGCCGAGGCTCATTGATGCATTGTGGGGAATAAAGGCTGACCGATGCAGTCCGATCCAATGGAAGAGTTACTATACCTCAATTTGTCGAAAGATGTCATGTTTGGTTCCAAAAGAAAGGAGTTGGATCACAGAACATCACATTTAGTTGCATATGGGGTGTAGCTGCAGACCAGTCAGGGTACCAATACTGACCTACCCAACGTGGTCCAAGGCAAAAAAAACCAGTGAACCAGTGAAAGGTCATGGGCAGCCAAAACTGATTGTTGCATGTGGACAGTGAAGGCTGGCCAATTTATTCCAATCCAATAGTAGAGCTTTTTTTTACCTCACCCGTCCACTTCCATGTGGATGTTACATTGACATCTACCACCTATGTAAACATAGTTGTTAACTAAGTACATCCCTCCATAGAAACAAGGTCCCATGATCGCAGTGGCCTCTTTCAGCAGGATAATGGACCTTGACACACTGCATAATGGCTCAAGAATGATTTGAAGAACACAACAAGAAGTTGGAGATGTTTGAGTTGGATTCAAAATTCTCTAGATTTCAGTCCAAACAAGCATCTGTGGGATGTGCTGGGCAAACAAATCCGATCCATGAAGGTCCTACCGTGGATCTGCTACTGATGGCTTGGTGCTACATACCATAACATGCAGCACTTTCAGAGGTCTATTTTAGTTGGAAGTCCAGGCCTTGACGGGTAAGTGCTGTTTTGGCAGCAAAAGGGGGACCTACTCAACACTAGGCAGGGGGCCATACTCTTATGGCTGATATACTAGTGTTACATACAAATAATCAAGTTACAGTAGCATGTTTTAATTTTTGTCACTATCTAACATGAAATAGAATATAAACAAACCTATTTAATGTGGTATTATGTATAGCATGGAAAAACCATAAGATCCTTAGGCACTATGAAATAAAGTATTAAACCAATTAGTAATGACTACTTCATCCTCTTTTCCACTTTCAGCCACCCTCACCTGCACAGCATGGTAATCCGAAGCTACCTGTTGATTCAGCAGTACACTGAGGCTATGATGGCATTAACGGCGTGTCCAGCACTGAGGGATCATGTCACTCCACAGACGCTGGCCATGGTGGAGAACGTGATAAGCAGCACAGGACGGGGAGGGAGGGGGCACATGCTACTGGTACGGGTGCCCTCACTGCAGCTGGCGCGACTCGCACGGGAGCGACTAGAAGAGGCGCAGCACAAACTGGGGCTGGAGCGGAGGTTTGCCGTGGTGCTAGGAGGACCGACGAATGAGATCAACCTCACACCACACTTCTGCACACAGCTCAGGGTCTGTCACGCGCAATGTTTACTTTATATCGCTTTAGCCAGTAAGCTCACACTGGTTTGAACATGCGAATTTATGATAAATAATTATTTAAAATGTGTCGCTGTTTAACATAGTAAATACTAATTACAGGCATGGAGGCAGTGTGGAACTGAGGACTGGGTTCCTGTCACCTATGAGGATCTGGAAGATTTACCCTGCATTGTCATTGTTACTGGGAAAGATCCTTTGGGAGAAACATTCCCCAGGTACACACACACACAACACACATATGCAAGTTTTTCCTACATTATAAAGAGGTCATAGATCACACACACACAAACTGCATTTGGAACTTTAAGTTATCAATCTGTGTATGCATTCACACAGGTCTCTGAAGTACTGCGACCTGCGACTGATTGACTCCAGCTTCCTGACCCGCACAGCTCTCGAGCAGGAAGTAGGGTTGGCCTGCTCCTATGTCACACGTGGTGTAATTCCAGACACCATGACAATTGCAGACAAAAGGGAAGGACTGAAGGAGGAAGAGGAGGATGGGCTGGAGAGAAATTGTGGAGGAATAACAGAGTCTGATGAACTGCAGCTGGACCTGGACAGACCCCCAAGCAATGGCAGTGCAGCAACACGAGCCAGCGGTCAGAGTCCGATTAATAACAAATTAAACAATTTAATGAATATTCCAAAATAATCTACATTGTTAGGAGGTTTCTCTATTGAAGAATATCTCTAACAAGACTCAAACTGTACATAAATTGTTGAATGGATATGAATGACCATGTATCCTTTTCCTTGCAGAAAATGGTGTAAGCTCCTCTGTGGTTCCTGACTCCTCGCAGAAATCCTGTTCTGTCTCCTCCTCTCAGCCAGACCTGACAAATAGCAGCACCTCCCCTAATCCTGTCAAGCAGGAGTGTGACTCCCAGTGCCCTGGGTCTTCATCCTCATCCTTATCTTCTTCTTCTTCCTCATTCTCTTCTTCGTCCACTTCCCCCGGTTCCAATCGGCCAAGCCAGTCCACTCAGACATCTGCGGGAAGGAAATCAGCACCACGAGTCTTTGCCCGCACAGTAGTTCTGTCCCGTGCTGCATATCGGCTTCTCGCACCTGACTCTGCAGATCAGCCCAGCTCAGCTTGGCTGCTCCCCCACGGTGACGTAGAATGGATCGGTGCACTCCGGCCCCCAGTCCCACATCAGGGTGGTGCTGCTGACCAGTCGCTCTATTACCGCCAGTGGACGAAGGCAAGGCCACAGCATGCCGACTACAGCACTGCAGGTTCCACTCACCCAAGGAGGCTCCTACTGAGTGGACCACCACAGGTCGGAATTCCCACCAGACACTTCTATTTGTAAACTAATAAACCACACTTGCTGTAGTTTTTGAGGTCTTGGTCACAGACTCAACAGTGGACAGTTTATGTGGTGCTGTGGTTGAGCGGATTCTGTCTGTTCTATTCCTGTTATAATGCTATTTTTCCCTGTTTATTGTGTGTGTGTTTTAGGTGGGTAAAACGGGGGCATATCTGCAGTTTCTGCGGATTTTGTTTCGGATGTTGATCCGTCTGCTCGAGGTGGATGTTTATGATGAGGCAGAGCTGGAGGAAAGTAAGAGAGACTATCCTATTCTATGCTACAGAGCATTACAATACATACAAGTTGTATTACTTGATTAAACTTTACCTGGGTTTTGACTTTTCAGATATTGTTACTGAAGACACCAATGCTCCCGTGTCCAATGGTCCACCCTGGCCTGACCTGGAGGAGATGCACAAGATGACCTTTGACCTTAACCCTCGCGACCCCAAGTTTAAGCATTGCAGCCTGGTGTTTTCAGGCAGGAATCCTCCACGATTAAATGGTGCGTCTATGAAGTTACAATGTCCTTTACCGTATTTACCTACAGAGACTTCTCGGCACTCTGTACTCATCTGACCCATGGTTTTGTTTGTATGATCATGTGTTTGTGTGTTTTGCAGGACTCAAGCAAGAAGAGGATGAAGAAGGTGGTGAGAGGAAGAAGAAGACCGTGTCTGTCAGGCTCAGCATGTTCGCAGCCCATAATGCATTCCACCACTGTGAGCAGTGCCATCATTACAGCGAGCCTGGCCCTGCTCGACCGGTGAGTCTCATACTCAATGGTAGAAAAACTACTCAAATCCTGTACTTGGGTAAAAGTAGAGATATCCCAGTTAAAATAATACTCAAGTATCTGTATGAAATGTCATCACTTCTAATTTCAAACACCTGCTATGTCATTGCTATGTCACACAATTACGCAAAATAGTCAGCAGATGGTGATGCTACTGCTTCAGATGCTATACAGTACTTTGGTTATGTAACATAACACCAGACATAAATGTAGTGAAGTATAAAGTACAGATATATGCTGTATTTATTTGAGCAAAGGTAAAAAGTGTCTAATAATAAACCAACTAAAGTAAAGTATAGAAATGTGAAAACTGTACTTTTTGTAAATGTACTCGGTTACCTTACACCACTGCTTACATTCTCTCTCTCTCTCTCTCTCTCTCTCTCTCTCTCTCTCTCTTTAACACTTACACACACAAACAAATGTAATGTTTCGTGAAACAATGTGTGCATACTGTATGTTGTGTTGTCCTCAGCTTTCAGACTGTACCTTCCATGCCTTTTCGTTCTGCTCATCCATGCTTGGTGAAGAGGTGCAGCTCCACTTCGCCATTCCGAAGAACAAAGAGCACCACTTTGTCTTCAGCCAGCAGGGACACCAGCTTGAGAGCATGAGACTTCCTCCGCTCTCTGAACAGGTGACCTCATGCTCTTCTCTTTCTGACGGATGTGTGACACAGATCTGAACACAGAATTGATATCTGCTGAAATCACATGACCACTAAAGGTGGACTGGCTAAATCAGGGTGTGGGAGGATTTAAAACCTGTGCTTACTGCGTTGTTTGTCTTTCTTTGGTTCTAAGGGTGGGGTAAAGAGTACAATCTTCACACCTACGATGGGCCGGCAGGATCTGGGTCTGCTAAACCTCCACCACGCCCTGGAAGGAGTGTCACATCTACATATCCTGGTGGTCAAGCAGCATGAGATGGCATTGTACAGGAAGTTCTGGCCCAACCATGTTTTGCTGGTGTTACCCTCCATCTTCAACAACTCCGGAGTGGGTAAGGAACCAAAAAAGGGGAAAACCATGAATTCAGCGTAAGATTTGCACCTTTATTGTGGTGTGTTGCTGTATAAAGAGGATAGGTGGTATTGTAGTGATGAACCTCTCTTGCCCCCTAGTGGCCGGTCCACCTTGCTACATTGCATAATGTACAGTATAATCGAAAAGGCTTCTTTAGATTTTTTTTTTTTTTTTTGCAATTGAATATTTACCAATATTTAAATTTAATCTGTGTGTGTGTGTGTGTGTGTGTGTATCAGGAGCAGCTCGCTTCATGATTAAAGAGCTGTCATATCACAACTTGGAGCTGGAGAGGAACAGGCAAGAGGAGCAAGGTGTTCCGAGGCAGGATGTCTGGCCCTTTATTCTCGTCATGGATGACTCATGTGTGCTGTGGAACACCTATGTTCAGAACAGGGATGGGTATGTTCTGTCAAACAGATGACGAAAGGGATGGAGGGAAAAGTAAAAGGGATGAAAAAACTCTTTCGAAAAAACAAACGAGAAATGAATTTATTGCGATTTCTTACATCCTCTACTAGGTGGATGGGTGGTTGAATGGATGGATAGATGCAGGGATAAAAAGAGAAAAAGAGGGGGAGTGTTAAAGAAGGGAAAGGATGGTGAAAGGTAAAGGAAACGATGGAACAGAAACTTAGACAACAACAAAAGTGTTCTGATTTGACCTTGATTCTTTCTTTGGTAGACATAGATGAAGGTATAGAGAGAATGAAGGATAAAGATAATGCGGGATGTTGCAAGGAAGAAAAGCAGTGTGGATAGAGAAAGGGCTATGTGAAGAGTTGAAATGATGTGTACTGTACAACTTCAGATGACTGGAGAATGTCCTTAATTTCAACCAAACTGGGTTTAATGAATGAAATCTCGGTGGAGAAGAATGGAGAGGTGAAAAAACATTTCTCTCTCTCTCTCTCTCTGTCTTTTTCCTTCTCCAGCTCAGTGGAAATGCGCAACATATCACTGAAGAGTGTGTTGTTGCACATGGAGGCAACTCCGTCAATCTCGCAGTATGCCATGTGTGGAGTGAGGAACTGGAGCAGTAAAAACTCAGCCTCATCTCTCGGGCCAGCGTTCAGACGCTGCCATCTTCACGACTTTATCCTGCTCAACGTGGACCTCACGCAAAACGTCCAGTACGACCTCAACCGGTGAGGACACACACACAAAGATCAGACTCGAGTTCTTATAGACCACCACCAGGTGGCATTGATAAGCTGCATTTGGAAAGTGACATATTAATGGCACTTATATAACAAAGTACAGTACATTTCCTTAAATATTCTCTTTTTTATGTGTGTCTGCGTGTGTGTGTGTATTTGTTTGTGTGGACACAGCTACACATGTGAGGAGGTGGACTTTAACCTGAGGGTGAATAGCAGTGGACTCTTGCTGTGTCGCTTCAATCGTTTTAGCATCATGAAGAAACACATCCCGAGTGGCGGCCACCAACAAACACTCATCAAACCGAAACTCACGGTGAGACATACACACAAGAACAAAAGGGAAGGGAAAAAAACGGGTTTCCTTTCAAACATCTTGGAATAATCTGATAATCTATAATTATTTTTGGAAGCCCCAGAAATTTTTTTTAAAAACTATGAGAAAAATCTCACATATTACTTTATTACATATTTACATTATTTTATTTTATTTTATTGCCATCAGTCTTTTGTCAATGTACATAATTATGATTGCATATCTCACGGTAATAAAGTATTATTAAAATCAATATGACCTCAAAGTAGTTGAAATAAATCATATTAACTCAAGCAAATATTAAAGATTTGTTTAGTTTTAGCTAAAGACTCTCATAGTTTGAGCTAACCACTGTCATCTGCAATGCTAACTCTGAGTCAGTGAGCTCGTTTCAGTATCATTTTGCAAAGCAGTTGATGCTACATGTAATTTTATGGTAGTTTTTGCTATATGGACTCTTAGTAATTTATCAACACTACTGAGGTAAAGTTTGAATTAAATAGTTTTTATATGAAAAAAGCTTTAATAACTCTGTGCTAGCTAGATAATTTGTTAGCCTCAGTCATAACTTCTGAAACAGACAAGTTGCCCATGTTCTCTGTATTCATAAAATATACACAACATTGTGTCAGTGAACATCTCTAAGTTCATTAAATTAAGATGATGTTAATTGATTTTGGTTAGCATTCAATGCTGGATGCAGTTATAGTACAATTTCATTAAAATGACGCTTATTCTTAGCACTTTATTAACAATTCTGAGGTAAAAGTTAATGTTATTGATGGTTTGATATGGTTTTTATTGTCACTGTGTCTATATAAAAGGCTGAAATGGCTATGCCATATAAATGTGCTAGCTTCAGTTAGAACCACCACACCAGACAAGTTCCCCTATATACGCTGATATTTTGTATTACTAACACAGACACATAATAATGTCAGTAAATAAACTTAAGTTTATGTTAATTAAAGTAGAAATGCAGCTTGCTGTCAATGCTATGGGTAAATTAAAATACAATTTCATTTAAACAAAGTGTGTTTTTAGTTTTTATTAACACATCTGAGGTCAAAGTTGATTGTTTTAATGGTCAGATTTCATTGTGACTATGTCTATTAATGGCTATGCGTTACCTACGGTACATAAATTCCAAGCATTCATCATTAGCTACTCTGACTACTTAAACAGAACATATTCATCCTGTATACATACAGTACTGCATCTCCAATGCCAACAAAATGTTACGAAAGACCTTCAAAATTAATTCAAGTTTGATATTTATTAAAACCTATTAAAGTTTGACGTTTGGCTAGTGGTCAATGCTAGGTGTAAGATTTTTGTTTTACTAACAAACTTTACCAATACTTCTGAGGTAAATATTGATATTCCTAAGAACTTTGTAAGGTTTTCACTAAGTTTCTGCAAAATGCTTTAAGATTTAGCTACAGTATGCTGTCTAGATAAGTTGTTAGCCTCAGTCATTAGCTAGCATATATGCTGTCCTAGGTGCTTAGCAACACTGTTCTCATTTGTCCAACCACTTAAACAGTAAGTTATCATGTGTTTACCTTGTTGTGTGTGTGTGTGTGTGTGTGTGTGTGTGTGTGTGTGTGTAGGCAATGGAGTCTCCTTCCGCGGTGTCCAGTTCACAGTTTGTGTGTGCACCAGACAGCGTGTGTCCGATGCTAGACGTTCCAGCTCAGCTCCTGCTCGAGAGATTCCTGCAGCGTTGCAGCACACACCTGTTCCCTCACGCGCTACACAGCTACACACACCCTGTACTCGCCATCGACACGTACCTCGACCTTGGCCCTCAGGTCAGACAAGCACACACATACACACGCTACACACTGGTGTGTGACACTGATAAAAATTGTTCGTGATTTCACCACAATAGCTTAAAATACTGTGTGTTGGTGTGTGTAGTTGGCAGTGTGCTACATGAGCTCCAGGCCTCACTCTGTGAACCTCGACCACAATGGCGTTGTGTTCAGTGGGCTGCTCCTCTACCTGTGTGACTCCTTCGTGGTTTCTGGCTTTCTGAAGAAATTCCGCTTCCTGCAAGGTGAAGCCTCACCCCTTTCCCACATAATGTTAACAAGCCGGTGTTCCAGATATGTTTCCAATATACAGTGCCCTCCATAATTATTGGCACCCCTGGTTAAAATGTGTTCTTTAGTTTCTAAAAAAATCAGTTTTATGTTAAATAACATAGGACACAATGGAAAAAAGGAAATTCCAACCTTTAATTCAAGTGCATTTATTCAGTAGGGAAAAAATCCCACATTAAGAAATAATTATTTTACATCAAATCATGGGTGCCACAATTATTAGCACCCCTGATGTTTAATACTTTGTACGACCCCCTTTTGCCAACAAAACAGCACCTAATCTTCTCCTATAATGTTTCACAAGATTAGAGAACACAGAAAGAGGGATCTTCGACCGTTCCTCTTTACACAATGTCTCTAAGTCATCCAGTGACCTGACTCCTCTCCTCTGCACTCTCCTCTACAGCTCACTCCACAGGTTTTCAATGGGGTTGAGGTCTGGGGACTGAGATGGCCTTGGGACGAGTTTGATTCAGTGTGTGGTGAACCATTTCTGTGTAGATTTGGCCACATGTTTTGGGTCATTATCTTGCTGAAAGACCCAGTGACGACCCATCTCCAGCTTTCGGTCAGAGGCCACCAGATTTTGCTTTAAAATGTCCTGGTATTTCAAAGCATTCATGATACCATGCACCCTAACAAGGTTCCCACAGCATCACCGATCCTCCCCCATACTTCACAGTGGGCATGAGGTGCTTTTCTGCAGACTCAGCTTTTGTGTTCCACTTAGAGTGTTTGTTGCCAAAAAGCTCCATCTTGGTCTCATCTGACCAAAGAACACGGTCCCAGTTGAAACCTCAGTACCGCTTAGCAAACTCCAAACGTTTACGTTTATGATTGTGACTGTGAAGAGGTTTTTTCCTTGCATGCCTCCCAAAGAGCTTGTTGGCATGTAGATAGCGTCTGATGGTTGTTTTGGAGACTTTGTGACCACAAGATGCTCTCATTTGTTGCAGTTCTTTAACAGTGAGCTTTGGAGAATTTTTTATTTCTCTTACCATCCTCCTCACTGTGCGTGGAGGCAAAATAAACTTGCATCCTCGTCCAGGCTTGTTTACTACTGTTCCAGTTTTTGTAAACTTCTTAATGATTCCTCTCACAGTAGATACGGGTAGGTGCAGGCGGGTAGCTATTTACTTGTACCCTGACATGTGAAGGTCGACACACATCTGCCTTACTTGAATGGTGTGTTCCTTTGTCTTTCCCATGTTGAAGAGTGGATAAGAGAAATGGCCTCTGTGTCAAGTCATATTTATACACCAGGGAAGAGGAAGTGATAAATTCTTAATTAAATGTTCCTAGATACTCTGATCAACTTTGTAAACTTCTGTAGAAATGACAGAAATACGTCGATTACATTCATTTTCTAGGAATTGTTAGGGGTGCCAATAATTGTGGAACAGGTTATTTTATGAAAAATAATAATTTGTTAATCAGGGATTTTTTTTCCCCCTTAAAATTCACTTTATATTCACGTTATATTTTTTTTTACAGTTTTCAGTGTGACAATATGCTTCTGCAATAAAAACTGAATTTATTTTAAGGCTTTTAACACGTCTTAACCGGGGGTGCACTGTCTCTTTATTTGAATATTTCGATACATGTCCAGCATTTTAACTTTATGATTATTGTGTTTGTGTGATGGTAGGTGCGACGCTGTGTGTGATCTCTCAGGACCGCAGCTCTCTTCGCCAGACCATCGTGAGACTGGAGCTGGAGGACGAGTGGCAGTTCCGCCTAAGAGACGAGTTCCAGACGGCTAACTGCAGCGAGGACCGTCCACTTTACTTCCTCACGGGACGCCACATTTAATGAGTTCCTCTGTATCACTCTAAAACTAACCGGACCATGCAAATCCGAGTCATGAGAATGCCGGACATGTGGTGATGGATGGAGGGAATCTTTGTCATTAACTGTGAAGGTTGTCCTTGGTGGCTCTCGTCATGTTGTAGATGGAGAAAGGACTCGCTCAGACACACGAGGGCGCCAGAGAAGACGATTGTAAACCGAATTCTGTTTTGGGTCCCCATCTATGGACCTGATGGAACGTAGGCTTCACCTCAGGATTTTGTCTCTCTTTCCATACAATTTATTGTGTGCTACTCACCAAAGTTTCGCTAATTTACCAAGGATACTTCACCCCAAAGATCCAGAAGCTTTCCTACCAAAAACTCTAAGATTGTACTGCACGGATCTAACGCAAACCTCTCCTTATAGTCAGATGCAATTCTTGACAATTCATTCAAACACTCATTCGCATATTAAGTTAAGCCATTAGAGTACTAAACTGCTAGCTTACGCTGGGTTGTATTTCTGTGTCTGAATTGAAATATTTTTCCACTGTGTTTTTATCAGATGTGGTTTCTCACATCAGCCGATGACAGAATGTCAACAGTTCTTTTATCTCAACCACAAATTAGCACAATTGTTTTTTTTTTTTGCTAATGAAAAAAAGCTCTTTCTGTGTCCCTTCCATCAGTCAGCACCCAAAAAATCCATTACTCTAAACTTGCTGAGAAAAGAAAACAGGGTGGAAGGAAAGGAATAGTGGCGCTAATTAGCATTGAGTGGAACTAGCTAGCTAATTATGAGTGAGCGGGTTGATGGAGCATGATTAGCTAATCAAGAGTATTAAACTGCTAGCTAGCTAATTAGGAGTTAGGGGTGATGTCTAGCTAATAAGGAATGAGAGAAGATGACTAGCTAACCAGGAGCGAGTAAATATGACTAGCTAATTGAGAGCGAGTGGGCGTGACTAGCTAATCAGGAGTGAGTAGAGCTGGCTAATCATAGTGAGTGTTTAGCATTAGAGATAGCTTTTCACACCAATCAGCAATGTGATAAAGTCTAACTAAACAAATATTACAGGTTACTTTGCTGGCTTTTCCTCTTATCCTCTAGTAACGTTTCTACTTCAAACTTATCCAAAGTATCAGATTTAAAGAATGTTGTTTGAAGAAAAAAAAAAAATCCATCTTAAAAGAGCAACAGCGATTGCATCTGGTTGCTAAGCTCACACTATCACGACAGTTTTGAGAGTCGAGAGTTGTTTCCCTCTGCTCTGAGACCTAATCAGGTGAACTAGCTTTAATTCACAGCATGTGAAGAAAGAAGTCTTTGTGCAAGAAGGTTTTTTAGCGGTCTGGTGAATAAGCATGGACCTCATGGACATTTTGGATGTTGAGAACGCGTTTAGATTTTATGGAGTGCTGATATTAATATATTGAATCTTTGTTGCTTTTCGGACATCCGTATGAATGAGAGTCTTTTCTACTCTAAGGCACAAAGAACCTACCTAAGAACCTTCTCACCATCATTTTTTTTTTTTAATAATTATTATTATTTAAAATAAACCAGGTCCCATTTTTGTGGGATTGATATTTATTTGTAGCGATGATTAGCATGACTGCTAACGTCGAAGGGACTGCGATCCTTAAATCTATCGTCTAAAGTTTTTGCACACGTCCACAGTATATTGAATGTCGAAGAGCAAAGGATGTGAAGTTGCACTATACATGTGGCTGAGGGCCAAATATATATTATTTTTGTTTTTTTTTTTTCCCATCGCCAGCTGGTTTAAACCAGTTGTCTCAATTTGAATTAAATGTATTCAGACCAGTATTGATTTTGATGACGACCTCTTTTTAAGATCTTGTATTGTGACGCCTAGAATGTGTTTCATTTTGTATATAAAAATTGACGTGCACATAAGTTATGCAATTTGCTTTTTACAATCTTTTTTTTTGTTGTTCTTTTTTTTTTTTTTTTTTTGGTTTGTGCACGTGAAGTCGTTACACACCAAACTGTATATGAATGTTTAATCATCGCTGTGCTCTACCTCAGGATCTGCCAGTTTGGTTGTGGATTTGATAATGTGACTTAGAAATGAAATGTTTTTGTCATTGTTGCTGGAATTGATGAATGTAATAATAAAGCTGCATTTATGATATCGAAAACGAGACTACACTGCTCTTGGTGTTTTGCAAAAGAAAAAAAAATGCTTATATGATCTACTGTGAATAAGTAATATATATATTTCACAAATTTTATATCAATTAATCAATTAATTATTTTATTTAATTTAATTACTTTTAATTAATTAAACACCCTGAACCTTGATATTTTTGTACATCATCATGATTGGATTGTCAAAGAATTAACAAATTTTGACTTGTTCGCGTTTTGGTTTATGGACATTGAGTACCTTATTTGACATGATAAAGCTTAAATTGTTGAAGGTACTTCTAAACAAAGTACAAAGTTTGTAATTTTGTAATTGAAAGCTAGAAGTAATGGTAATGTGTGTATGGAGATTGCATGTCCTCCCCATGTTTGGTGGGTTTCCTTCTGGTGCTCTGGTTCCTCCCGTAGTCCAAAGACATGCATATGAGGGTAACTGTAATTAACAGGGTTGAAAGTAGGTTTAAATTCTTGCGGGTACCATGTAGCCGAAAGGTGAGGAGAATAAACCTTGGAGGTGGTGAACAGTCCTGTGAAACTTATGAGATTTACTTTGTAGTTCCACTTAATCCACTGTAGAATATCAGCTAATAAATAGTGTTCAAAGGAAAGCTTGTGCACTAGGGTGTACATTCCGTTGTCACACAGACCATGTAGTGCCCTTGATCAGGACTTAAAGAGTGATTTGGAATTCACCCCTGTGTTAGGAGCTAATTGGCTTTAAATAAATAAATAAATAAATAAATAAATAAAAAGTAGTGATGCAGTGATTTATAAACCATAGGTTAGTATCAGACATTCATTGCTCCCAGTGGTTTATCCCTTTTTAGTCTGACTTGGTCAACGGTAATCTAGTAATCTAGGAATGTACTTTCAGGAAAGATCCAGTAGGTAGATCCATAATACCTCTCACGAGTTCACCTGTCAGAAAATGGTTTCTGTGTGGAGGTATTTCTCTGTAAAGGAGACCATGAGTTGGTAAGACATTTCCATAGGAGTAAAATTATTTAATTGATGATCTGACTGATAAAATTAAGTGAAATTAACTTAGTAGGTTTGATGACCTTACTAAGTTTAACCAAGTAATCTCAACTTTTTAGCAGAGGAAATTATAAAAACTAAATAGATTCAAATAAGAAGTATGTTAAGTTTTGGAGTGGTCATGCACAGTTCCACCTATAGGTGGAGTCGGTCTGCAACATAATGCTGTTCTGCTGGGGGAAGCACATGGAAAGGAGAGTCAGTTCATGTTTGTCTCATTTTTAATTGCTAATTATACATCAATGGATTACGTAATAATCATATTAAACATGGAAATGATGCACAGCAACATTGGATGTGATGTTATTTTAATCAAATTGTTGGATTGTGCTAAACAAAAGAGTCTAGCATCAGCGATCTTTGGTGGCATGTTTTCAATTATTTTTACTGTTTTTTTGTTCTATTTAATTTTCATTGGGCTTTATTCATGTAACACAAGTTTTATGTAACTCGTTTGTAAAGCTCTGACCTCAATTTTCAATTTCATGAAGGTACAGTATTCATATTTTCGGAATGTTAGATACTTACTACAAAAAAAAAAAAAAAACTTTGCACCTGCTCCCTGCACTTTTTTCATGAATGAGGGAGAATTTACTGATTTATGTTGTAATGTTTTTTTGTTGTTTTTTTTTTTGGATCTGCTGTACAGGGCCGCTGTTAGAATCGATGTGATTTAACTTTTAGGTTAATTAAGATTAAAATGTTCAAAAACATTTTGAAATAAAAAAATAAAGATGTTTAGTAAGAACTTTGTATGTTATTATTGTTTTCTTTATTTGCAGAGCTTATTGTGAATTGAATCATGCAATGGAAATGTAAGTATTTATTTTTTTTTTTTTTTCTGTGAAAAGAGAGTTCTAACATTGAAGCATTATTGCATGAAACATGGAAGCTACACCAGACCTCAAGTCAAGTCAAGTCGATTTTATTTATATAGCGCTTTTAACAATTGACATTGTCGCAAAGCAGCTTTACACAATCAAAAGAAGTAAGTTTTTATGCAATGTGTGTGAATCAAAATGATAAGATTGTCCCTGATGAGCAAGCCGAGGGCGACGGTGGCAAGGAAAAACTCCCTGAGATGGTAATAGGAAGAAACCTTGAGAGGAACCAGACTCAACAGGGAACCCATCCTCATCTGGGTGATAACGGATAAACAATATACCTTGTCCAATTCCATGCCTTCACACAGACTGCTTGTTTCTTAAACTAAACTCTGTTCATTTTATTCTCTGTTTTAACTCCTATTTTGGGGCCGTGAATGTGACATACCCCAGATATCCATCAAGATTCTGCTTGTGTTGGCAGAAGAGAGCCGGGAATCTTCTATTTTTAGAACTTTTTTTTTTTTTTTTTTATCGTCAAAATTAAGTTTTGCATTAAGCTGATGTTGATTGTTTTAAGAAGTCAGTTGTTCAGTTTCAATTCAATAATTTCTCTTATACAGTTGCACTGGTATTGCACTTTTTCTTTTCTTTTCCCTCCAAAAAAGTATTAATCCTATGTTTAAAAATCATTGCTTAGTATTGGATGTACTAACTATAGAGAATAAAAAACATTTTGTAACCGTTCAGTTGTTGCTTTTTGTCCTCACTTTAGTGTTTAGTTCAGCTTACTTGATCATTTTAAGGCAATCGGTTTACTAATATTTTCCCAGTAACGTGAACGCTAATAAAAATTGAACACAACTTATTAGTGTTAGTTAACAGTACTCTTTTATACTTCAACAAGTTTTCTGTACAAACTATTTTCAGTTAAGCCAAATTAATACACGATATACAACAGGACTTTGTTTTTTTTTCTATCTACGTTTAATGTTTTTGTTGGCATTTGCATGTCCTTCCCACGTTTGGTGGGTTTCCTCCTGGTGGTCTGGTTCCTCCTGTAGTCCAAAGACATGTACATTAGGGTAATCATTGTTCTCAAATCACCTCTATTGAAAGAATGAGTGTGTGAATGTTTGTGTGTGCCCTGTGATGGATTGGCACCGCGTCCAAAGTGTACCTCGCACCTGTCCTCAGGACCCTGGGATCGACGGTGATAGAAGTGAGAGTGAGAACATTATTAACATTGTACATTGGCTGTGTACGTACTGAAGTAGGTGTAGATGTTTAGAAGCTGGAAGGGTTTTTGAAATGGGGATTGTGAAACAGTTATGTACAAAATGTACTTGTCATATGAAAGAAGGTTGTATTAAAGTTTTTTTTTTTTCTTTCAGTCTGAATGACTTTAAAGGTAGCATAATGAAGGGTTTACACACTTTAAAACATCTCCGTTGTTTTTAAATGAAGATTTATTTCGTTACCCTGGGACACAATGAGAAACAAATCAGAACAAAAATTATTTAGAAATGGATATCAGCCCAGAAATATGCAAATGGTGAATCCATAGTAATAATAACAACATTCCATATATACTGACATCTCTTTTTTGTCTCTTGCTACCTAGATGGTATTAATGCTTAATTATATGCAGAATTTCTTCCATTAAGTTCAATCCTATTTATACAGCTCATTTAACAATGGCCATTTTTGCAAAGCAGCTTTACATAATCATACACAATATACATTATAATTCTAATTCTATTTTTATTTTATTAGTATTGATATAATTATTTTATTAGGGCAGTGTTGGCATGGAAAGGGGTACGGTGCCTATTATAATGGTGACAGACTCATCCTCATCTGGGTGATAACGGATAGCAGTCATACGGAGTGTTGGACAAATGGAAGTTCAATATAACAGAAGATGTGTTTAAGTTCATAATATCCATGGAGTCCATGAACTGTCGATAATATGATCGACTACAGTCACAAGCCATCCGAGAACAGCTGCCTACATCCGCCCAGGTGGAACTGTCCACAGCCAACGCACAGGATTGACGTGCAGTGGGGGGCGGGGCTTAGCCATTCTAGGAAGTAGACCCACTTAATGAGTCGTTTAATACGTGCTGGCAATATGGTAATGTTAACGAAAGTGATTTATTGTTAATTGACTTACTGTAACTCAGGATAATAATTGGAGAATGCAAATGGTGTCGTCTTGCCTTCAACTGATTAACAGTGTCATATACCGCGTATGTCTTTAGCGTTGGACTTGAATGACATTCCCAAGATGTTTTACCATGAATTTGAGAATGCGCTCGAGGTCAAGACGGTGTGTCGGGGGTGAACGCAAAGTAAGAAATGTGCTCAAGTTCAAGGTCAGAATTTTTCATAAAGTCCTTGCTGTGCCTTTTAACTGAAGTGCGAGGCTTACACAGCTATGAAACATAATAATAATGATGAAGCGGATCTGAACTTTCTCACCAGCTGTGTTTATATAATATAGCACCTCAGTTACGTCTGCTCGGTGAACTAACGCTGGAATGAACTTCGACCCTCACCGGTCACATTAAGACGTAGCACGCCGTGGCCTTTGCTTTTTACTGTGCGATAGATGGACGGTGTACTGTGTGTGTACTGTGTGTCACACCAGCAATAAAGTTTGTCCTTAGTGAGCTCTGTCCACTGGCGTGTATTTATAACCTCTCACACAATCCCTCTGAGTGCATCATTACCTTTCACCCACTTCTGCAGCACGAACGATGTGCACTCGCTCACTTTATCACAGCTGTGTGTATCACAGTAGCTGCGCGTGTGTGTGTGTGTGCATCGAAGATCAGCTGGCTTGAATTGTCCTACAGTGTGCCTTTGCCCTCTGCGCTCGTTTAGATAGAATACAACAGCGCATTGTGAGTCGCAGGAGTAAAATGCTAACAATGCAAACAGTGTGATGGCACCACTCATCTCGCGTAATACAGACATCCGAGTCCACAGCAAGCTGAGAAGCTCGCCCGTAAGGACGTCGCTTAGACTCCAGATGGTCAGACGACACCGTGAACTTTAGTGGTTGAGTCACACAGGACCGTTTTTATACTGGAATCTCGTCCTTTCTGACCGTGTTCAAAAAGCTTATACGCTATACGTCCCTGATCTGACGCGGGTTCTGCGTGAATATAATCTCCTCCGCATGCAGACGGACAGATGGCGGATCAGATGAGCGAGTGGTGCAGGGAGCTGCGGAGGAGGTGAGGACTTTAAGCGAGGGCTTGTGAGTGCCGTGCCGGCTTAACGACGCTGACCCCATCTCAGATCGCACAAATGATCTCGAACACGAGCGGCCTGGACAGAACCTGCTGATTTCCCATCATGCATGCTGCATTTACATGAGAAAAATGCAGACGTTGAGACGGTTTGGCGACGTCGCGACAGTCAGGAAGATGCAATGTCGCAAGTCATGCACATTTCTGAAAGAATAATAATAAGACTTTAATATTTCTGATAAGATAAACAGAACAGAGTCTAATGATGCATTTATTGTTTTTGGAAATCAGCTGATTAATAAAAAAAAAAAAAAACAAGCACAGACGATGAGTTTTAATTACATAATTTAATTCAAGACAGCAAATGCACGTCCATACAAGTACATGTGCATAGGCGTTTATCTACATCCACATGTCTCCTTCTTTTTCTTTTAATCTTATTGCTGAAGATGTTTAAACAGGAACATCCTTTTATAAAGGTATCAAAGGAAACACAACACTTGTTCCTGACCAAAAGCATGGCTGTTGTGCTGAGTTATGTCATGTATGATTTTTTTATTTGATTTTTTTTCTGTCCTCCAGATGTTTGCTAGCGGTGACATCTGTTAGAGTAGCCCGTGGTCCTTCTCTTATATGTGGAATTAAAATCAAACACAGTTTTCATCCAAACACACGAAGGTTGCATCGCGCCACTGTCTTTAACACCCTCCTGTCCAGGTCTCCACGTGGTCGATTCTGTTAGTTTCTTACCTTTGTCAGACAACGCATCAGAAATGGTCATAGCCGTCATAATTTGACTTCATTTTAGTTAGCGTAACTGCTAATACAACTTTGTTACTTCACGCCAATAGCTACCTAGCATGATCTGTTGAAACACGACTGAAATGCAGAGATTAGCACAACACATTCTGTGAAAAAAAAAAAAAAAGTACAGCCAGAATGCCACGTTAAACCTTTACATCCTCAAGTACATCACAGCAACTTCAATTGTGCGAGATATAAAACTTCTTTTACAATTTTTTTTTTTCTTTTCAAAGCTGTTAATTGCCTAGCATCATTGCTAGCTGGGAAAGCGATGCCGTCTTTGCTTACACTATACGTTGCCACGAGCGTTTATGCAGGTTGTGCAGGTGAAATATAACCAGGTCTAACTCTCCTAGTACAGAGCTGCTAAGTGTGATAACAGGCTTTAACCTCGAATCCATTACTCTCATTACATTCCGTTTCATTATTGGATGGTTGAGATGTGGTCCAGTCTGCTTCAAACACTTTAGAGGTAGGAGAAATGGACAAACGACGAAAAAGCACATGGTAAACATGCACACGTTTGTCTTGACTGTACATTTCGCTTCTTGACAGGATTAACAACAAGACATTTTGCTACTATAATCTGTAACTTCCTTGTTTTTTTTGTTCAATACAATGTTAATATATGATCCATAATTTCAATAAAAAATGTAGCTGCTTAATAGTGTCCCAAGAGTCTCAAAAAAAAAAAAAAAAAACTGGGAAAATTAACAATTTTTTTTTAGCAAAATTCCATACTCAACATATTTTAAGAAGGACCTATTATTCTCATAGCTGTTGCAAGTCTTATTATTATGATTATTATTATTATTATTATTATTATTATTATTATTATTATTCCCATGTCTGACAGAGGAGCTGTTTGTTTATGGCTCACTCACTCATCATCTATCCTCAGGATATTTAGAGCACAACATGGGGTTCACCCTCGATGGGGTGAAAATCCATTGCAGGGGACACACACATACACACTCTCATTCACACACTACGGGCAATTTGGGAACACAAATTAGCCTAACCTACATGTCTTTGGACTGTGGGAAGAAACCAGAGCACCCGGAGGAAACCCACCAAGCACGGGGAGAAAATGCAAACCCCATGCACACAGACCCCAAAGACCCTGGAGGTGCAAGGTGACAGTGCTAACCAGTACTCCGCTGTACTGCAAATTTACCCAAACAGATTCTAGGATCATGTCTGATGTCTGGAGACGTTTGGGACACCATGTAGATATGACACGATAAAGGAAGAAGTTTCAGGCAACAGAAAAAAAATTAATAAATAAATAATAATAACTATTAATGAGCAAGAGAATTATCCACACTAATCAGCAAAGCTCTACAGACACCTGGAACGACCGAAACAAGCTTTAACAAGAGTAAACCAGTTTCTGCTAACTGTTGAACATTTACATTCTGAGTGTTGAGGCCAGCTGTGGGGTCGGTTACGCTGAAGAAAAGTGTCGATTTCTCAATCGAGCAGCTTAAGAAATTAATAATTGGTTTCAAAACGCACACACACACACACAAAAAAAAAAAATCATATACATAATGCATATATTACAGTACAGCGACCCAAATGTGATTTCTTTCTTTTTTATCTAACTGTGAATAGAGACCCTGTCCTAATTTTATGGCATAAAAGCTCTATGCTGCTTTCTTACACGCTACTATCACATACTGTACGTTTTACTTCAGGGAGAAAACGTAATTAATAAATTCATCATTTACGTCAAAGTGTAACATGTAATGAAAGCACATGTACGTTCACATTACATAAGATAAATCGGATTTTTTTTTTGGTCTATAATAATCCAGTTTAAAACGTTACATTTTAAAACGCTCCTTTCACGTTATGATTTTTTCATTTTTTTTTATTTTTTTTTACTGCGCATAAGATTATGGCCCCTCCCCCTATACCCGAGGAAACGCTTTTAAGTTAATGCCAAACCAGCTAGCTATAACTAGCAAAGCAGCAAATTCATATCCAGGATCAACGTTTTGTGGAATGCTAGCCAGCTAGCTATATTTCATACCTAATTATTAACAATAAGGAACGCAATCCCGTGTCGAATAGGAAGCTATTAAATTCTAGCTACTTGTTGTTCGGCAGACAGTCAGCAAATTTCTAAAGTCTAAAATTCTAAAAATGTTACTATTGAAATTGCCGTCTAGTACGAACACTCATGCTGCTAGTTCATTCGCATTCTCTCTACTGTTGAGAGAGATTGCCTGAAAAACTGCATTTTGGTTGTTCATTATGCATGTGTGTGTGTGTGTGTGTGTGTGTGTAAATCGTGCAGATTGTTTAATTATATACATGCGGGGTAAATTTAGAGTAGCATTCTTACTGTTGTCATATGCATCTGTAATGGGAATGTATTCGAAAAAGGTTTCCTCTTAATTCAAATCGCAACTGCACCAAATATCTTTAAACGGATACATAGTCAAGAATGATTACAAATAAAAACAAAACAAGAAATGGACGGACATAGCTTGGCCCGTCTGGTTTACTCAAAAAATGACGATGCCGCGAGCACAAAGACGTTTATAACGAGCGAGACACTACAGCTGGAAATTATTTTTGATTTATTTGGAAAAAACACATCTGTACCATTCATTTCTGATATACAGCGCTATGCAACAATCCTATGCGCTGTATTCCCTTTAGTACAAATGCTGTTATATATGTTCATCATGTCTGCATCATTATATACAAAACCATGCACAGTTCACCATTCAGTAAACCTGCAGAAAATCTCTAGCTAACACTACTGATGATTTTCAAGCAAAAGGTTTTCACAGCAAATATTCACCGAGATTATTTGATTATTCTTTAATGATATTTATAGAATGGCTTATGGCATTTTTTTTATGTGCCCAAAACGTTTGCACGTAAAATAACACTGAGTTGTTCTGGTCACACTCACTCTAGAAGCCATTACAATTCACACACACATACACGTTAGCTTTTTGTTGCTGTTGTTTGTTTGTTTTTTTGTTTTGTTTTTGTTTTGTCTTTTTTTTGTTTTGTCATGTTTCCTTCTGTTGCTTTCTTTACAGGTATGCAAATGTGTAATGTTATTTATTTATTTTTGTTTGTTTGTTTGTTTGTTATTTTAAAGGTGTATATATTTGGAAATAGTGAATGGTTTTGTACATAATAACACAGATATGATAAACATATATAACAACATTTGTACTAAATATAATACGGTGCCAGACTTGTTGGACATGTCATTATGCTAAACAAAGAATTTTCTTTGAAAAATGGGATTGTGTTTTGAAAATGTAATATGATTTCTGAAGATAAATGAATAAATAAATAAATATGAATTTAAATCCAAACTTTTTTAATTAAAAAGGATATTAAAATGAATTTTCCAAAATTCTGCTTGTTGTAAGAAATCGCATTTTATAGTTGATTAAACAAAGCATTTTGGTTTATATTAAATCTCAAATATCAAACTATTGATGTAAATGAGTCATGAGGCTCTTTTTAACCTCATATCATTAAATGTCAAAAGTGACTTTGTGAAGGAATCATATGAGTGAATTATAAATTATTCTTTGTTTATTAATTTCTTCCTTATCCACCTGTAGTGTCTCGCTCCCCCGACAGGTTGCCAGGTTGTAGAAAAGCCCACGTGTGTGTATGGCGTTATATTCCTGCCACAATCCTGAACGCACACGTTGGACATTCTGAGCGCAGACAAAGCACTCTATGCGCGTGCAGCGTCTCCCCTGCGTGCGCTCAACATCTTTATTATTATATGCAGGCACACTCGCTCAACTTTGTTCAGTGTTAAAAAACTGCCACTAAACCAGCCAATCACACACTACCTTCTGAAATAAAGATATATAAGTAGTAAAGCAAAATTCTAAGTTGTTCGATTATAATTTTAGTCGATGTGGTCTAAGGATTTTGTATAAGGACAAAACTTGTATATACTAATACTTAATTCAATTTTTTAAAAAAAAGGAAAATATATATACAATGCAAACATTTTTTTAACAAATACAATGCTTCCCTTATATAATTTCCTTTCATCTGATATATATAATTATATATAATAATATACTTTTAATATCTTAATTATAATTTTTTTCTTAGAATTTTCTTTTGATTCTGTAAGGCTACTTTAAGACAATGACCATTTTTAAAAGCACTCTACAAATATAGTGTGTGCTGATTAGAGAAGAAACAGCCAATCAGAAGTAGTGTGTGGAAGGCTCTGATTGGCTGGTTCAGTGGCAGTTTCAGCCGGACAAAATGAGCGAGCGTACAGGAACAGTCAAGCGTGCACGGAAACAAAGATGTTGCGCGCACGCGCGGAAAACACGGCGAGGCACTGCACGCGAAGAAACCAGCTGTTGAGATCGGAATAGAATATTGGAATATTGGAAATCGGAAAGCGACAAATATTTAGGTGCTGGTTTATAGCAGAGCAGGAACAAATGAATAAATAAACTAATTCTGATTTCGTGATTTGGAAAATCACAAAATCAAGTATTTTTATTTTTTTTTTCTCTCTTCCACTTGATCCATTGGTCAAAACCGCGTACTTAAAAATATACACAGTATAATGAAAAAGTAATGTTCTCTCAACCTGAATTAAGAGCCACACACACACACACACACAGGCACGTGTCTATATATCTACATATCGAAATAATTACAGAATGAAAGAAGCACATAAACAGAATCCACAAGTGATGTTGTGATCACAACAAAATGGAGCTGTTGTGTTATCCATGTTGTTTTTTTTTGTTTTGTTTTTTTTGCTTCTGGGTGTAGGGGGCGCTGTAGCTGGTTGGTTCTCGCTGTGTTAGCTTGCTAGGTCGGTGATGGCGTTGCCGTTTTCAACGACGGCCTTGACGAACTGCCGGAAAACTCGGTCCATGTAGGTGCTGTTGCGCGGCCAGAAGCCCTCCAAAAATCCAATATGGCCGCCGTGGTAGGTGATGAGGAGCGCCAGGTGCGGGTTCTGCTTCACTACTTCTACAGGGATGGCTGCACAATGCACAAAGGAATACTGAATCAGAATTCCGGATGTTTGCATTTCACACTCGGACAGACGTCCTGCTTACCGTGATTGGGCGAGAAAACGTCGTCTGCGGCGTTGAGACACAACATGGGCACCTGGATGGATTTCAGCTTGTGGATGGGGCTGGCGTCCCGGTAGTAATCGTCGTTAGTCGGGTAGCCGAACATTTTTGACGTGAAACGTTCATCAAACTCTCGGATGGTTCTCGCCTGCAAGATGGATGGGAATTAGTTGAATAAAAGCTAATGAAAGCTTGCTTATTTCACAGTGGGATTAGGAAGCAAGTTTTCACCTTCATCACATGGTCTATGTCGTAATTGCTTTCCAGAACAGGTCTGTGTCTGTAAAACAAATGTATTGCTCAGTATATGTAGCGACATGCTGGTGATAAATTCTAGAGACGCGCTCTGTAGAGCTACAGAACTTTCTGATTATTTCCAACATGACTCTTTTGAATGTGCAATAATAATACTTGACATAGCACAAAGAATTACTGACCTTTGGTGTAAAAAGATTTCTTTAAGCTAGCAAGCAAATTACCATCTGTCATCTCTACAACAAAGAGTTTGCTTCAATAAAACGAGCTTAAAAGAAAGTTCATTCGTCCGGAACTTGAGTTCATTTTCCAGCAGAAATTCAAACGAGTCCAGTGTATTGTGGACATTACAGTAGGTTGGTACCGGTGTACGGAGGCCTGGAGGCAGCTGGTGAGGTAGGAGTTGAAAAGCAAGCGGTCTAGAGGTTTCTCCAGAGAGGTGGTGCACTCGAATACGTCCCAGCCGGCCGAGAACACGACGACACCCTTCAGGCATGTAGCGTCACCTTTACGCCCTAGATAGTTGGCCAACATCATCCTACAGCGTGACGACGACGACAACAGCGTTAGCATTGTGTAACCAGTACAGTACAATCAAGTTAGCTTTAGTTGCTATTTACATTTAACATTTGCAATTTTCAGACCCTTCGTGCTACCCCCCCCCGCCTAATACCTGAAGATTTAAGTCAACTTCATCTGCTGTCTGCATCGGAGTACTTTACTGAGTACCTTTAAAAACTAACTGCACTCATGCACATGATCGGAATTTTGTGCACCCGAATGAAACTAAACGTATATGTAAATGATGTGTGGACAAATTAATCGAATTTTGTGTTCACAAATTTTGGATAGAAAAAAAAATAAATATCTTGTGCACACGAATCAACCAATAAAAACAAACAAACAAACATTGAAACAAATTGTATCTCATTCAGATGAATTAACCAAAATACAAAATGCGTGCGTGCAAGAATCAGCAAAAAACTGTTTAAAATAATATATATATTTAAAAAAAAAAAAAAGAATAATATTTTGTGCATAAAATCTACCCAAAAATGTAGGAACAAGTTGAATTTTGTTTGTAAACCAAAACATAACAATAAACGGTACAGTATGCGCCAAAATATACTGTATAGTACTGAAATGAAAAGATCAATATGAACAATATTACCTTGCTGTCATCTGTGAGTTTATTTCCCCTGAAAGAAACTAACATACACACTATTAGCGTGTTGATTGACCACAGTAAGCATGATGTAGGTGTTTGTATCGCTCGCGCTGATTCTCAAATAGATGCCGAAAATAATGGCGGCTACGGACTCCTGCAAAAGGAAACGGTTCGCTGGAGGAATGCAGGAACGGTTCTTGGCGGGTCTTCACAGTTGAACACGCTCTCCTTTAACGTTCCCCACAGGTGGTGTGAGATCAGGGGAATGGGGCGACGGGTACACGTTTTTCAAACTGTGCACGATCACTTCTGTATGAGCAGAAACGATACTCAAAAACACTTTTCTCCATCAAGAGACCTGTTTCCAGCAACAAGTGCACGACACAACGTCCTTTCCACTACTGGGGACAGGTGTGCCAGGAGATGTGCACATTTCAGTACTCTATAGTTTGGTGCATACTGTATTTTGTGCACAAAATTTAACCAAATGTAGGAACAAATGGTATTTTGTGCAGAAAACTTACCCAAATCTCGAGTAATTGTTTTTTGTGGGAAATGTGTACTCTACACAAAATATAATATATAATAACAAATTATAATATAAAATTTTTTTTTTAAATAATTGTATATTGTGCTAAAAAAAAACAAAATGTATAAAGGTTTCTCGTTTACATGAATTAACAAAAAATGTAGGAAGAAATTGAATACTGTGCACAAACTTTGACCAAAAACCAAAATATGTAAAGAAATTGTATCTCATGTGCACGCTGTAACAAAAATGTGGGGAAAAAAATCAGTGCAAATCTACAGTAAACAATTTAGTAAACAAACTAAATAATTTGGTGTTGTTGTTTTTTTTAAATTATTAATAATATTATTTTCACTCACTGTTTAAACAGAGCCGTATCTACTGCACTATGTGTTCTTTATAAGTGTGTGTGTGTGTGTGGGGCAGGATGCTGGGCCGGCTCCTCAGTCCTGCGTGTTCAGATGCTGAGTGTGTAGAAACAGACGTCATACTTTATTCCGCGTGAGAGGGGGAATAAATGAGGACAGCAGTGGATTGTGTACAGAGGTGCTAAAACATTTCACATGCATCAGCGCTGGAGCGCTCGGCCTTTGGGAACACGTGGCGTATAAACGGCAGTGATGTGAAATATGGAGCTGTTGGAGCGACAGAAATGTCCAGCGGGTGTCCTGCAGGAGAATGAGCGCGCACATGTCCTCTGGATAGAATGACATTATTCCCTACAGAAGTGCACTAAATAGACACGATAATGGATTCTACATGCTACAGTCCGCGCGCTTACCTACGGCTAATTTGGGATTCAGCGCCCTGTTCCCGATAGAGGTGCACTACATCGCTGCGTACTGTAGGTTAGGACATCGCGTCACTCCGCGCAGTACACATGCTGTCTTAACTGGGACCGAGCAGCATTAGAAATAGAGTTGTATTTATTTCATTTGTCTTTTACTGTAAGCATATATATATGTGTGTGTGTGTGTGTGTGTGTGTGTGTGTGTGTGTGTGTGTGTGTGTGTGTAAAGTATCTTTACCCTCCCATGGAGACTCCAGCAGCCACGATGGGAGTGGTCGGGTAAGAGTTATTGACGTGTTCAATCACCATCTCCAGATCCTCCGTGTTCGCTGCACAGTATGTCCGAGGAGTCTAAACACACACACACACACACACACACACACACACACACACACACACACGTTTAAAATTGCGACTGACCTCAGTTTCGAGGTAAATCACTCCCGGTGGGTTTATTACAGTTTTCCATTTTATTACATTTTTCCACATTAGTGTGTGTGTGTGTGTGTGTGTGTGTGTGTTTTATAGTTCTAATGATACTATTTTCACATATAAGGACTGTGAGAAGCCTAAGACCTTACAATCTCTAATGCACACACACACACACACAC
>QMIH01001037.1:95834-108154 GCA_003987875.1 Clarias batrachus
CACGCACGCACACACGCACGCACACACACACGCACACACACACGCACACACACACGCACACACGCACACACACACGCACGCACACACGCACGCACACACACACGCACACACACACGCACACACACGGTTTCCGGGAAGTTCCCACCCTTTCTTCACACATAAGAGACAAATCTGCATATCCTATTGACATGAACTGTTTCACTACATGATTACTAGAAATCAGAAAGTGCATAAGCAGTTATGAATACACACTTATATTCTTCACTTCTAATGACTCTGGAGCAGAGTGCACACAGTGCATAGAGTTTAACACCTTTCACGTAGTTAAGTGTGTGTGTGCGTGTTTCTTTACTGAGTATAAAGACGAGTGTTAATCCATTAAGTGGTACAGACAGACAACTACAGGAAGATGCTGACTGGGCATTAAACACATTACCCACAATTCCCTCTGGCTGTGTTTTAATCATGGTGTGTGAGGAGCAGCGTTGCTCAGAAAGAAAAAAAGCTGACTCTCTCTCTCTCTCTCTCTCTCATATATCCTGTGCTGAACTGGACTTTGTGTTAATTTAAATAWCTTCTGTTATATYGAMCTTTCAKCTGCATAACACACATGATGTTATACAATTTCTGTTATCTGTTATCACCCAGATGAGGATGGGTTCCCTGTTGAGTCTGGTTCCTCTCAGGGTTTCTTCCCATTGCCATCTCAGGGAGTTTTTCCTTGCCGCTGTCGCCGTCACCCTCGGCTTGCTCATCAGGGACAATCTCATTATCTAGTCACATGGTCCTATGGCAAAGTGGAACTCCAGGAACCTTTGGTTACCATTCATAACAATAGTGTGAAGATTGCACTGCTGATACACACTCTTGGTGGGAGGAGGAGGAGGAGGGGGGGGGCTAATATTTTCAATAGGATCCAGATGAATAGTCATGTACAGTAAATGGATTACTGGAAGCCTTTTATCTCACCTAATGCGTTTCCTACAGTCTGCCTGTCTGTCTCCAGGTCTCTTTATGACTTTATGACACATCACTGACTTTGCATGTGAGATAAAGTGTCCTGCACATGTGCCCTCCTGGATCCCTCGAGGAAAAAGCTGATAACGTCCCAGTGTTTTTTATTCTTCTTCTTGATGTGATGTTGTTGTGACCCACCTGTATCCGAGCTCGCGGCTCTGTTGCACCATATGCAGGATGTAGGACTCGCGGCTGGTTCCGGTCAGACCCGGCAGGAGCAGGACGGTGGGGCGGGTGGACGAGTCGGGGTGAGAGGGGCTGTCTTCGTTATCAAACCAGTCCAGAGATATCTGACCTCCATCTGGTGCCCTGATGAGCTCACTGCCACACACACACACACTTATATGTAACACAAAAAAAAATCTGCTACACAGAAGAAAAAAAATCATAGAATTTTATTCACAGTCAGTAATCACATCAACCCGAACTGTCTGTAAGCTTGAAAATACACTAGATCCTTCATTAATGTTTGAATTCTGCATTCTGAATTATTTTAAAAACCATCAAGATTGTAATTCACAAATGTTCAACAAGAATATTACTGGGTGTGAAATAACTTTAAAAAAAAAAAAAAAAGGAAAAAAAAAACTGTATCTCCAAGAGAACCCTCTCCTGCATCCTGTAATTAGCCATTTCCTACAGATCTATGAATGGATCATCGGCGTCATGACAACATGAACAGCTTGCCGCTGCTGTCGCTGGCACCGTGAACATATTTTCCACTGACTCATTCAGAGGAGCTGCGATCTCAGCTGATTCCTGGGCTGTCAACAATTCTCTTCTATCAGAGTTTCACCTCCTGACAAGCCTTCGGTTGTCCATCTCCTATAAGACAAGAAAGCCAAAGTGCCCCTGCTTTTTGAATGCAAACAATGGCCTTGATTCTTATCTCCATGTATTATCTCCCACATCGTCACATTTGTCACATCCCGCTGCCCTGAGTCGTCAGATGAGCAGGGTGTATGGGGAGAATTCGCTCTCAATCACTTCAAAAAGCCCATTGTTCTGAGGGACGTTCTTTCTGGAAAAAAAAAAAAATCCACAACCTCTCAGAGAAACCAGTAGCACCTGCAAGTCCAGTTATTTTTATTATTAATATGAGTGTCTGAAATCCCTTAAATGTGATATGAAGTATTAAAAAAATATATTTCAGAAATTTGACCTTGTCCTTGTTATGACCTTCGAGCTGTTGGGGTTACTGTAATTCCAAAATGTAATCAGGTCCTTTTCTGTGACAGTGACAATTCCACATAATTCCACATTAATTCCACCCAAGCACATGGATGGATGGATGGGTGGATGGACGGATGGATGGACGGATGGGTGGACGGATGGACGGATGGATGGATGGATGGATGGATGGATGGATGGATGGATGGGTGGGTGGGTGGATGGATGGATGGATGGATGGGTGGGTTGGTGGATGGATGGGTGGGTGGATGGATGGATGGACGGAAGAACGGATGGGTTGGTGGATGGATGGGTGGATGGATGGGTGGATGGATGGATGGATGGAAAGGTTTCCAACACATAGTTGAGGAGGAGTAACAAACAGCATCACAATAAAACAGATAAGATAAAGGCAGGACATGGTTCAAACAGGACATGGTTAAGATGTGTTTGATGGAGCACCTGAGATCACCATGGCTACAGAAGTATGGTATGGGTAGTATAATGTTGTAACCAGTTAGCAGGTACTGGGAAACTCAGTGTGGTTGAGGGTGAGATAGGTGGAGCCAAATACATTAAGATCTCCATCCAGACTGACAGAGCTCAACCAATCTTTACCAATACACACAGGGAACAATATCAGGAGGCAGATGTGCAAAGCTAATAGAAACAAATCACAGCTATAACTGCTGCCAAAGGCGAGCTCTACAGAGTACTGATCAATGGTTGTGAATACTGACTCGGCACCATCAAATGTTAGACATATTCTGTAAGTCAATTTTAGTTTCAAAGTGCACAAAAACTTCCAAGGCGGGTCAGGTGTTTTGCAGCACTAATACAGCATGCCACAACATGCTGAGTGAAAATGAGCGAAAAGATGAAGGAGAGATTGTACAGACTGTGCTATGTTCAGTATAGCCTCTAACAGCTGAAGCCTTTGCCGAGGGTGCGAACATTCCAGGATTTATTAGGTCCAGATTAGAGCAGTAGAATTGACCAGAATATTAATCTCTTCACATCCTCCAGTCATCCAAGTGTGATAAAGCACTGACACTGGAGACTCCATCCATAAATGTTACTTAAAGACGTTCGGAGCATCTTTGGTGAATGAGGAGCTACTACTATAGAAGGATAATATATCAGAAGTGGTGCACTGATATAAATGAAATCGCAGTATGAAGCACTTTGGTGAACTGAACAAATGACTTGTTATGCAATGATGAAAATGGTGATGCTCAGCAGTGAGAGACAAGAGAGAGAGAGAGAGAGAGAAACTGCAATCTGGCACAATCTTGGCCCGATCTGCACTAAGCACTGACATCATCAGTCTTTCCCTCGGCTCCCTCCCTCCTTCATCTTCATCTCGGTCTGGGACTGCAGCCAGACCCGAAACAGAAATACCCATCACACTGTCTGCAAATGTGAGGCACTGTACAGTACATGCTCCCATCACCGTCTGCCTCCACGTATTTCACACATCTCTCAAGCGCAAATGGCCTCCATGCCCTTCGTTGGTAATTTCTGCAGGCTCAGACAGTCAGCTTCAAATCAATACCTACAGTATGCACTCGGGAGTTTTATATAAGCATGACTGGAACATCAGATTGGGTTTGCTCTCTGCATTAGCCTAGAACGAGTGTGTAATTTCAGAGCAGGTATTGAATACGCAGTCTGACATCAGCCTCGGTTCTCCTCTTCCCTCACAGATCAGCACTCTCTCTCTCCCTTTCTCTCTCTCATTCACACTCACACAAGATGAGATGATGAATACATCAGCATTTCAATTCCACTTTCCAGTTCGGTGTACCACTCCAAACATTAAATCACATGGATGGATGGATGGATGGATGGATGGATGGATGGATGGATGGATGGATGGATGGATGGATGGATGGATGGATGGATGGATGGATGGATGGGTATCCAACACCTAGTTGGTTGCATTGGAAAGGGCATCCTGTGTAAAACCTGTGCCAAGTTATTGTGCAGATCAGCTGGTCTCCTATGGCGACCCCTCAGCAGGAGCAGCCAGAACGCTAACAACAACAACATTGCCAAACGTATTCACCCACCTGCCTTCACATGTATATGAACATCCAATTCTTAATCCATGGGGTTTAATATGATGTTGGCCCATCCTTTGCAGCTATAACTGCTTCAACTCTTCTGGGAAGGCTTTCCATAAGGTTTAGGAGGGTGTCTTTGGGAACCTTGCTTTGTGAACTGGTGTGCAGTCATTATGGAACAGGAAGGGGTCATTTCCACATATGATACCACTAGCAGTTGACTGGATAATAATAAGTAGCAAGGAAATTTCTCCACTGGACTTATTGAACAAGGTAGCTTGCTATCACGGTACCATCATGGAATTCACTGTGCTCCTGAGAGCAACCTATTCTTTTACAAATGTAGAAGCGGTCTGCATGCCTTCTTGCTTCATTTTATACACATGTAACCACGAACGTGATTGGAATACCTGATTTCACTGATTTGTATGGGTGAGCGAATACTTTTGGCAATGTAGTGTATTACTTATAATATGCTGCAAATTATAAGCATTTAGTTGTAGAAATAAGCAAATTATCTGCCAATATAATGGAAAAAAACTACACTTAAAATGAATATAATAGGTCTAGAAATAGGCCTACATAGCTTATATAATGTTTATTCATTTACAGGGAAAGTTCAAGTTAAAGCGTTACTTTTAACTGCGCAGAATAATATAACACAGTTCTGAGAGTAAAAATTCCCTTAATACACTACTAATGCACTTATCCCAGTGTTTCACTAGTGCTTGGACACCATCGAGGTAGAAGGTTCTGCTTGCTTCACGTCTGAAACGCCAGCCTCCCAGGAATTCCATTAATGGGCCAAACATGTGGAAATGGCTTGGAGCGAGGTCAGGGACGTGGCAATGACTCCCGGCTGAGCTCCTGTAATGTGCAAGTGGTCTTGGAGAATGATCATGTGCAGAGGTCCCGCAGAAGGATGAGTCTCTTAAGCAAGTTGGTGACAAGTTATCCGTCAATTTTCAAACATCAGGTGTTCCACCCGTTGAATATTCACAGGAACGCCTGCAGTGGGCTCCGAACCCCCTGGCCTGGGATCATCATTCACCATTTTACTGCTTTCTTTAATACTAATTTTGCATCATTCAAATGTTTTAATGAGTCTCATCACCGTACTGTACTTCTGTAAATGTCAATCGCTTTTTGCCTTCATTCACCAGAGATTTCATCATAAGTACCAATTTGCCTTGAACACCTGTTGTATTTTTACTCGTTGCATTGTGAGCGAATAAGTGAATTCTCCAAACTCCTGTCATGCGCCGTATCAGTTTGCGCTACTGCAGAAAATGACACAAATACAGTAAGTGAAAATTTCTTAAATACAGTTCAATTGATTTGGCATTTCAAAAAAGGAGCTTTCACATGAACTTACCCAGATAACAAGCTCTATAGCATGCTAGCTACGTACCAATTCTTAGCCTTAGCAGCAAGATTTATAAAGTAGACACGGGCCTGGGTGGTGCAGTCAGATTGTGACTAAATTTAATCTAAATTGTGACTAAATCTTTAAGTACACTGATGACACGGTGGCACTGAGATAACAGCTACACAACCGAGTGTATCAGGTATAGCAGCACTGTTTTTTCCAAACAACTTGATACTGGTTAAACACTGCCTCATTGGTACGGAATTACAATCTCCGTATTTCACACCCGACTCTTCACACATACAGACGCACACACACACATGGTGGATGACATCACTGTGACACAAAGGCATTTCTCTCTCTGGTTATTCGAACCCTGGCGACCTTTGGTGTTACAGCAGTGGATGACCAAGGACAAGGCTACTAATCGGTTCTAAGCAAGACGAATACATTTTATTTTCCCTTTGACTTCATTGTAAAGATGAACGATGACTACAGAAGATCCCTGCATCCATCACCGATCCCTATACAGTACCTACAACCCAAGCAACGGACTCAGTCAGCTTATTTTTCGCCCATGAATTAGTTTAATGAATAGCCAATAAAGGTCTGAGAGTAGCCCGATGGCCATGGTCCAAGACGACCAACCGGCAAATGGTAAATGCAATGATGACCTATCATTATGTCAGGAGGTTTTTGCAAAGTGCACAAAAAACAGAAAGGGGAAATTTACAGTATCTGGAATGCGCTAGAAGCTTCTTAATTACTGACCCTTAATCTGAAGGTGGAACTCTGCAAGCTGCGTGTGAATAAATCCCTCGAACAAAAAGCCCGTTTCGGTCCTGAGTACGAGCTCTGATGATTAATTCTGTGTAATAAAGCACATCCAGGGAACAAAAGGTATGCCTCAGGAATGTACTAATGAAATCCATGTAATGACCACGCCGCTAAATGACCCACGACAGCTAAACTCCTCAAGCCATACTGCATTAAAGCACAGCGCTGTCTGATATCTGATTGGTTTTAAAGCATTTCTACAGTATAATGACAGGTTTATGCAGTATCAATGCACCCATGCTAATTTGTTAGCATTTCTATAGTAACAGCTCATTCCCAGGTACTTCTACAGCTATATGTTTATTTTTTTAAAAGAAAGGACTCTCCAGTGTCAGCAGCCGGTAAAGGTATTTTCTCATATCTTCAGGACAGATTTTAGGCTTCATTGCAGTTTCTCAGTATCATCATCTTGTCTTATTAATGTCAAGAGAAAGAAAAGAGAGGTGAGGTGAGGGAAAAGAACTTGCAGCCTATTTAGTTGTGAATTTCAAATCAGCATTATTTCCAAGGAACTTGCCAGGAAAACCTGAATTAAAGAGGGCCTAATATGGATCCTTGATCGACACCATCGGGGGTCTGGTTGCTAAAGTACTGCATGCGTGCAAATAAGCCGCAAATAGCCACAAATAAGCCCGATCAGTACATTGGCTTCATCTCATTGCTAAAGCACAGTGCTCAACAGCTGGCAAAGCATTGGCAGGATTGTACTGTGGAAAGGAATCATTCAAAAGAGGGATACAAAAGAACCTCCCGAGCACTCGACGTACCATGGAACGTTGTTAAAGCTCTCGGCAACAATTGGAGAAAATAGGCCACGACGGTGACATAACCCGAGAACAGAATGTCCCTCCAAATCGGATGAAAGGAAAAGCTAACAGGAAGGCTGCCAATAGACCTGCAGCAGCACTCAAGGGAGCTGCAGGATTATCTAGAAAGTACTGGCCACTTCTTGTATCTGAGAGGGGTAGTGGGTGTAGAGGGAAGCCCTTTGGCAAAAGGAAGTGAGTGAGTAAGTAAGCAAAATAAACATCCAAGTCCTACATCACCTCAAACTACGTGGCCAAATGTGTTGGACGATAACTTTCTGGATGTACAGTACTGCGCAAAAATCTCGACCTCCCATTTCTTCATATTAAATCAAATTAAATCATGTAGATTAAATAAAGGAACTTTGAACAAGTGTTTTACTGCGACAGGCTGCAACGTTCCTGACGACACAATTTAAAAACTGCTTGATTGATGTGACAGCCTCAGCAGCGACCTCATTTCCCCTCTCGTCTGTATTCTGTATTCAGCATCAGCAGTGAACTAATCATCTGCCGGATCGTCTGCACCTGGTTCTCAGTGCTTCAAGTTAGATGGTTTTCTACTTGAACGATCCATAGGACACTGTGTGGCTTAACAAACGCAAAACAATCATCTGAAACTGCTCAGGTACAGAGAACTGACCACTGCAACTGGCACCACTGGGATAACTTACACAGATCCCCATAAAACAGGAGCCGCTAAGACCAAATTCATACGCGTTTATTCCTGACATAAAGACCATGGCCCACAGCACATGAATAATTCACAGTTTTGCTACGTTAATAGACGAATGAAAAACCTTACTTCCTGTAGGAGACCCAAGGCTTGGCAGTGACGAACGGCCGCAGCAGAGTTTGCACCCGACCTTCCCAGCACCAGAAAGGGGGGTAATACGTCTCCGTCACCACAGGGCAATTGTCTTTTAGAAACTCATAAAACTTCTTCCCTCCAGATACAAGCTTTGGTTTCTGCAAAAGAAAGAGAGAGAGAGAGAGAGAGAGAGATCACAGAATGAATAAAACCATAAACATGATGTTCTAAACCAGGGGTCTCAAACTCAGTTCCTGGAGGGCCGCAGCCCCACAGAGTTTTGTTCCAACCCTGCTCCAACATACATACCATGTAGTTTTCAAATAAGCCTTAATGACTTGTTAAGTTGGATCAGGTGTTTTTAATTATGGTTGGAACAAAACTCTGTGGGGCTGCGGCCCTCCAGGAACTGAGTTTGAGACCCCTGATCTAAACTCTTATGAGTATCAACAAAAAAATGTATTCTCACATGATGAATTTTTCTTTTATTCAACAAAGTGCTTCCAATTACAAAACTAAGGCACATTAATTCATAGGACGTTTAAAATCATGCTTGTGCTGGCAATGTCTGTAAGGGATGTGTAAAGATAAAACAAACTTCATAAGTTCATGAGCTGAAGTGTGATTTTGGATACGCCTTCACGTATATTTGGTGGTCCAGTACTGCGGCTGTCGCTGTTTGAAAACTTTGCGGCCATTTCTTTCCGTGGGTCCAAATTGCACACTACAGAGGGCCAATGTTAGACTACAGACACAGGAAGTGTTGGAAGTAGTGTATATGAACAAAATAATTGAGGAGTTTTAAATGTGCAGCATCGCATCGTAATGCAACCCATGCAATTCCAGCCCCAAACAAAAGTCATCTGCGCATGACGCCGGCTGAGGCATTAAGTGTCGCTGTGACATCATCACAAACCCACCCCATCACCGGGCAACAAAAGTGGTGCAGTTCTGTTGTCATTACAGATAACTCAATAAAACGGTTGTGAATTGTATAATTGTATAATTGCATTGGCACATATCTAATAATAAAAGCGTTTAATACAATTAAATAAAATTGCTCTTTTGTAAATAATGCAAAAATAAAAATAATTAGCGATACATCTACATAGAATTTAATGGCCTCATTGACGCCACCCTGTGGCTCACCACTGGTTTAAACAACAACAACTCTCTTAATAATGTCCTCTAAATTGGTCAGTTTATCTCAGGGAGCACAAAATTACTGATTGCATCATTGTGCTTGATGATCAAGGATGCCCCAGACTGAACGTACTTATGCATAAGTAAATGATCAGACATAACCTTTTAATGCACAACATTGCATGCATCCGGTATTGTGTGGGTTGCTCTTGTGCCACCTGGGCAGCTCTGGCTCTGCTGTGGTGTCTGGCATCAAGATGTAATGATGGATCCTTTGGGTGCTGTGGATTATGGAGTGAGGCTTCCATGGATCGGACTTCTTTGTTTAGTTGGTGTGTGCTTGCATTGGTGCTTTGGATCTTAGCAGTTTGCAGCCTTGGGCTCTTTGCCAACTGGGCGTGGTGGGTTGTAGTGCATTGGAAACTCTAGTGGCTAGCAATGACTTATTTCGCTGAGTTGTGCTGCACTGGCCCTTTTGCGGGATCCGACCGGATGGGCTGGACTTTGGTTCCCGCACGTATCGGTGATCCTTGGGTGCCCATGATCTTGTCACCAGTTGGTAGGTGTATACTGTAACTGATAATCAGTGTGAATGTTTTGTGGTGTTCGGAGCATGATGGACCCTGAATAAAACATATTGGTTTAGGGTAAAGGTGCAGATTTAGAACTAGGATAGTGTTTTCACACAACACATGATACGAGCCACACAACACACACTACACACACACACACCATACATTCCGGCTAACATCAGAAGCATGATGTAACACACTTCCTGCATGTTGTAAGATGAAGACTATCTTGCACTTAAGGCCTCTGACAGGCATCCTGCTGCGGTCACACACATTACATACGCCCCTGTATCAAATCATACCGCTACAGTCATACACACACTATATACATTTACATTTCTATACGTTTATATTTTTATACTTCATAGTTTCCTCATGTTGCCTATGAAAGCTGTTCCTTGCCTTTAGTGCTGCACAATCAATCGGATAACGATGGAAATCGTGATACGGACTTGTGTCGATTATTTAATCGCAATTTATTCCAGGCAAAATACGAATAGTCAGCAGTTTATGTAGAGTTCCTCAAGAGTTTTACCGTTATAATTGAGGTGGAAAGTAAATATTGGCAATTAGATCATTTGACCACCTTATTTAATGTTATCCAGGATGAATATGTTTCTCTACTAAAAGGTACGTTTAATAGTTATGTGAGTCAGAAATGATCCGCACTCTGGCCATATTAACACCATCTGTCGGACACACTTTTTCAGTGCTTTCCGGTCGAGGCTGCCGTCCCCCCCAGTCACTGCTGCGCAGGTGTGAATGTGTTACATCCGTTCGGGTGTGAAACTGCAGTGCCACCCTTGTGATTTGCACGAAAGAAGAGCAGCGTGCACTAGTCTCGCGGCAGAGCATAAACAGGAGCGTTTCTGCGACATTTCTGAGACATCTCGATTCATCACTACGAGTCTGAGAGTAAACGGCAGAGTACGGAATGGAGACCTCGACCATCAGCTGGAAAATTCAACAACGCTTACAGTTGTCTCTCGGCTTCTCGAGGGCCAGAAGTATTGGAACACTATCGGGAAAAAAGGTTCAACAATCAACAGAGCTCGTTACAGTGAGACGCTTATTGAAGAGCGGAAGACTAAACCTCAGATTAAACACAGAGGAACACTTGCGGTGTTAAAGCATCCTCCTTATAGTCCTCATCTCGCTGCATCACCTGTTTGGTCCCCTGAAAGCAGCCCTAAGACGATGAAGCTTGAATAACATTAACTTGAATAACATTAACTTGTCTGCTTTTGTTTCTGTTCGAGTCTTGATGATCCTGACGTGTTGACCTGGTCTGTGTGTATCAAGTCTTATCCTTATCTGCTTGTTCTTAGTTCTCGGCTTCGTTGTTTCCTCTCATTGTTTTGGTGCGCATGCTCGTCTGGTGACCCCAGCCTGAGGTTTGCAGTAACCAAAACACATGCCGAGTTTATACACGTGCGTCCTGCGCTCATTAAACACGCATTAAAGACGTTTACACAGCAAGGCTAAGCTCAGCTCGTTTAAAAGCCATTTTGAGACGATCGTCTTTATTGGAGCGATAAACCACAGTACTGATAGCTCGGAGTGATTCCTTTTAACAAGTCCACTTTAACAAGGGATTATCGTGGTTCCCTTTAACAACACAAAAGTGAAGTGTGCTTTTATATTCCTACAACATTGTTCTAAATAGATGTCATCTAAAAGAAATCTTATTCAGTCGGATTAACAGACGGTGGACGAGTTAACGCACTGATGATGGTGATATTTTAACGTCGTAGCAGTTAACCGAACACTGCGGAGGACGATGCAGCATCGTAGCAGTCACGGTCGTTAATTTGCTGGATAATTCAATTCTGTGCATGGGTGTTAAATATGACATGATTTAAAATTTTACATTATGATCAACTGCTACACAATAAAATTATTTGAAATAGATTGTTATTATTATTATTATTATTACATCCATCGGTAGAAAAACCATTGTAGTGCAACTAGGGATCCGATGGAGGCCAACGGTCACCATTTTATGTATTCTCAATGAGCCGCCGGATCTGAAGGTCTTTGGACTGTTGGAGGAAACCGGAGTACCTGGATGAAAACTCACCAAGCACAGGGAGAACATGCAAACTCCATGCACACAGACACACAAGGTGAGAATCGAACCTGGACCCTGCAGGTGCAAGGCCACAATGCTAACACTGCGCCACCGTGCCACTATGTGAGTGTTAGATATACATTTTAACAGTAGTCGAGACAGTTGGAAATGTAACAATTTGCTACAAAGTAAAATATTAGAAATATTAGAAAATACAACATTTTACTATTTTATTATTATTATTATTATTATTGTCTATAAATACAAGTATGTACATGGATATGTAACAAATATGTAAAACACACAGGTGGCAGACAGCCAATCAGCTGTGTGTTACTAAGCAACAAGATTTTATGTATTGTATCAGAAAGTGATGTATAAGTGCAGAGAGTATTGAGTGACATTTAATTGATTCATTAATTACTGATTAATGTGGATTTAATATATATATATATATA
>QMIH01001037.1:108244-118935 GCA_003987875.1 Clarias batrachus
TAATAATAATAATAATAATAATAATGCATTCTGTGCAGACTTCGATGTGTGTGTGTGTGTGTGTGTGTGTGTGTGTGTAGTGTATAGTGTGTGCAGGCCTGTAGAATCTCCCGGACGCCGGTTAGTCCCCGTGTCCTGACCTTGCTGCATGTGATGCACACACACTCATACACACACACACATACACACACGCGCGCGCGCGCTCGCGCATGCACACATCACCCGGTGTCTGGCTGTTACCTTGGCGACAGAGGTCCAGTAGTAGCAGGCGTAGGCGGCGCCGAACCCGAGCGCGAGCGCGAGCCCGACCCCGGAGCCCAGGAGCCCGCCGACCCGCACCTGCGTCTCCAGATACACCGACAGCTCCTGCGTCAGCACGTGCAGGTTCAGGTCCAGTGACATCATGGTGCCGGAGATTTAGTCCTCTTATTTATTTATTATTTATTGTTATTTATTATTACCACTTATGTTATTTATTTGTGTGTTGTATTTAAATCCCGTGCACTAGTCCGGTGACTCCCCGGTGCGGCGCGTTGCGGCAGAGCGCGAGCTGGAGCGCGTGCTGGCTGGAGCGCGAGCCGACTGGAGCGCCTCGGGTTCTCTCGTCCGCGTCCGTGAAGCGCAGGGGAGGAGCGCCGAGGTCTCGCGAGATCTCACTGAGCCTGAGTTCACGTTACTGAGGAAAAGAAGCCACACGCGCGCGCGCGGCGGGAGAGAAAGAGAGAGAGACTTACAGACACGACAGGGTGGGAGATACACACACACACACACACACAATAATCAATCAATCTATCTATCTATCTTTATATCTGTCTGTCTGTATAGCTGTCTATAAAATGTCAATAAAGAAATACAAATATACCTCATATTATACAAATGAATAAACCTGTGTGTGTATATTTGTTCTTCAATTTTTCTACTGTACGAAGATACTACTACTAATAATAATAATCATTATCACCATCATCATAATCATAAGCAGAAGATGATTTTGTTAGATTGTGTTGCTATAATCCATTTTTACAGAAGACTATCATTATGATCATCTACACCGTGTTATCCTGTGTACAGGGTCATGGGGGGTCGGCGCCTCATGATCTCAGGAGACTTAGGGCATGAGGCGGTGTACACCCTGTATGCGGTGCCAGTCCATCACAGGGCACGTGGTCTGCGCATGCACACATGCAAACATACACACACATGCACAGATAAACACACAAACACACACATACAAACATAGCAAAAATGTAACCCTGCTGCCCACAGAAGACTATATTTTATTTTATATTCTTATCTTTATTGTACTTGTAATGTTTCCAGTCCGAATACAGTTCTATTAACCATAACATACCACCAGTGACAGTGAGTAACAGGCACTGTAAGGGCCTCTTGTGGATGATTTAATTCATTTTTTACAGTCACAGGATGTAAATGAATACATCTTATTTCTTTGCAGTGTTGTATTTCCTAAACAATGATTAAATTATACAGGGACAATTTTTGCATTAAACGAAACGTGTTCTGAATGTTATCGTCTTAGAGTGATTGTGGTTGAAAATGAAACTACGTGAGCATGTAAACACTGCACTTAAAAAGGAAGTAAAGGTGTAGAATGAGTAAAGAAATGCCAAATACCAAAGAAACCACATACTAGAAAACTGAAAAGGCTGTATAAACTTTTAAACCTGTAAAATGGCATGTAAAAGAAAGAAAGAAAAAGAAATTGGGAGATATAACAAAGTTGATCTGCTCAGTGGCGGCCACTAGAGGCGATGCAGATCTTTGCAGAGCCACCATCCACCATCTTTCTTCTACACTAACTTTACTCCAACTGTTACAACCTCGTTAATGTTTGCTTCTCTCTTAACTGTTGTTGGTTCACAGATTAAATCAGGTTGCTGTACTGGTGTCAGTGCAGGGTTTGATCAAGTTCCTGACCGGTTCTTTCTCAAAAGGTATCGCCCCCGCGACCGTTGGCTACCTGCCAAGGTTGCTCTTTGGGGTGAAAACCACGCGTCTCACTTCCCATGCAGTCTCACTTGCTGCCATCACTCATCAGCACTGTCCCTGAGGTGACGTCATCGATAGCATCTCGTATTCTTCTCCATGACCAATGTCCGAAGTGTGGTTAATTCCACAGGCTTTATCTTTAGCCACTGACCTGCCCAGGAGAGCAACATCTAGCAATCAAAAGAACATCTCGTGTGACCCACCAGTGATTTTACAAAATTTGAGTTCAAACTATTTCATAAACATGAGCAAACCCTAACCTTGACTTAGACATCAAGTTCTTTAGCACCCAGTTTTTGACTGTGTGAATGTTTAAAGCTGGTTTGTGTGCATGTGTGAGACGGCCTGTGTAGGTTGTTATATAGCCTTCAAATATGCACCATCTCCCAGTTCTACTGTTTGGGGCTTTTTGTTTCCACATATATAATAATTTCACATCCTGTCAAAACAGGAGTCTTTAAAAACTTCAAAGTCCAACTCCAACTCCTACGCTTTCACCCCAGCTTTCTAACTGAGATATGTGGAAAACTCACTTTGACTAAGCAATTTCACTGTGCTGTAAGTTAGTACACAGGGATATTTAAAAAAAAAATAAAGGATGGCTCTACAGTTCACTTTCATTACAAAAGTAACTATGACTAATTCCTAAATGCCTGGGGTTGAGCTGGAACAGTTCCATTGGGAACCTTTGGATCCGCTCCATGCACTACCCGAGTGCTCATGACAACGTATTGCATGGAATCTTACCGCTTGATCTTTTTTCTTCTGTAGCACTATAAAGGTATCGCAAGTATAGCTGAATCTCTTGGTCACATTTACAAGGCAGAGGGGGCCATAAATAGCACCAGATCAGGCCTCCTTACCCCCCATAAGTACTTGTGAATATCATTTCTCTGAATATTATGCAGTTTTCCCACTCTGTCTTTTCCGCAAGCAGGCAATATATATTATTCTTCCTCATGGTCCGACGACCTGGAAATGCCAGGAACTGGTCAAATATGAGTGCACAAGATTACAGTATCTGGCCCACACCAAGTCCTGGCCCAAAATGCAAACTGCAGGGTTTGGTGAACATTTATATGTATATGACGACCCATAAATTACAAGTTTTGCCAAGATATTGTATTAATGATGGGACAGTCAGACTGCTGTGAAAAGTCTTATCTAGCACATCTCAAAAATTCTCAACGGGATTAAGGTCTGGAACTTGTAGTGGCCAATCCGTGAGTTAAAATGATGTCTCATGCTCCCTGAACCACTCTTTCACAATGTGAACCCAATGGATCCTGGCATCATCTTCGGGGAATATGCCCATGCCATCAGGAAAGAAAAAAAAACTATTGATGAATACAACCTGGTCATTCAGTACATTCCACATGATATTGCAAACCCAGATTGTAAATGATGAAGTTTTTAGATGTGTGAGAAATCCGTGTTTGAAACTGTAACACCCAAGAAATTTTATGTTCACAAATAACTAATTTAAATCAATCTTTTATTTATTATGGCATATGTGATTTAATTGGTAACACACAGTATCATTATATATATATTGTGAATATATATTATATATTATATTACTACTAAACTTGCATACTCACAAAGTATGAAAACCACCTGCCACCTACACGGTGGTTTGCACAACTGCACAGTTTGCATTTACTGCACATGCATTGGCCTTCCTCTCCTGCACATGGGCTCATCTTAGACAATTAAAGCGAAAAACACACTACCTGCATCTCACTTTGCATAAGGCATAAAGTGTAGGTTTTGGGTGTAACTGACACCACCACCACCATCGCCTGCTCAAAATATATTACAGTGCGTGTCTTCTTAGGACGTTTTTGAGATAAGGAAAGAGGCAAATAGAATGGGGTATTATCAAGACAGAGTAGTTAAAGGGTCATAAAAAAATAAATAATGTTAAAATGTATAAACTGTGGATTGATGCAGACAGAATGCACACAAAACCTGTAACAAAAAAATGCCAAAAACACATTTACAGGGAATTTTTTTTAACTAAAATGTTTTAGCATTTTTGGAAAATTTAAGCTTTTTTTCAGAGCAAGGTAAAAACCATATAATATTCTCAGAGAGCGAGAGAGAGAGAGCTGAAGCTTTGACTTCCAGTTAAACAAGTTCAGACCAGCTGCTGTAAGAGAGTGTCTTTATAATGGGTTGTATGGTAGGTTACTGGCATTTAGTTGATGATGAGGGTGGGACTGAGCTGTCATTCATGCTGATGAAGGCCATATACTGTACTTAATTGATGTCTTAATGTAATATTCAACAATGATTCAACAGAAGCAGTGAATAAATTAACAAGACAACGAAAAGACTCGAACATGATAATTTGACTGAATGCCGTGGGTGGCAGCATGGTGGTGTAGTGGATAGCACTGTGGCCTTACATCACCAGGGTCAAGGGTTCGTTTTCTGCCTTAGGTCTGTGTGCATGTCCTTTTCGTGCTTGGTGGGTTCCTCTGGGTACTTCGGTTTCCTCCCACAGTTCAAAGATATGCCAATTAGGCTAAACGGCACTTCTAAAGCATGTGATTGAGTGAATGCATGCTTGTGCCCTGCGATGGACTGGCATCCCACCCAAGGTGTATCCCGTCTAGTGCCTGCGCCCCCTGCGATAGGCTCAAGGTCAGATTTAAATGCACAGATTGGCCTCAATCAGCTTCCAAAGCCACCCTTCTTCTTGAGGCACTCCTTTGTTGAAACCGAGATGTGCTGCTGCATTCTGGATCAGCTGCGGCTGTGATCTGATTGTTGTCCAGGAATATCACCAGGTCTTGACCTGTGGATGAATCACCAGGGATAAACAGCAGTTTGGTTTTACTCAGACTGAGCTACCATCCAGAGTGAGATGTCTGCCTCATGCAGTTTCGATAGAGTACCATCAGGAGTGTTTAGTGAACACCAGTCTTTTTTATGCCATCTTTAATTAAAGAATATAAAAAAAGAAAGAAAGAAAGTGAGCAGAAGCAAGCTTATAATTAGGACAAAAAAAGCGATCTTTCAGTTATGACAAAAGAAATGGAAGTGTGTGAACTGATGCTTCAGCTGACTGAAGATTTTCCCGCTCAATTGTTATATTTATTATTTACATATTGTTACATTTTTATTGGCACAAAAGTAAGTAAAAAAAAAAACACTTATGATTTTTAAACTTTAATAACAGCTGATAAATGAGGCCCAATGATTTAAATCTGTAAATTTTTAATTTTGTAAAGTAAAACTAATTAAAATTCCATCAAGAAAACATATATTCTGAGATAATAGGCTGCAAGCTTTTTTTATATATATATATAAATTAATAAATAAAAGTCTTGAATATATTTATCATTCACTATCTTAGAGGTAGATTAATTGAAACATTTATATTTGGACCTTAAAAAAAAAAACAGATTAAAAGAAAGTTTAAACAATTTATGTTTCAAAGTCAAGAGTTTTTGTTGTTGTTGTTGTTGAAAATTAGTTAAAAATCAAGCTTTGCAATAAACATGTATTTTTTTTTCTTTTCTTTTTTTTTCTTATTTTAACCAAGTGACAATAATTAAATTGACTACAGTACTACATAGACATGTGCCGGCATAGATTTATTAATTCCCATTTTATATATACTATTTAATACATGGTTATGTAGACATTCTTTGGATTTATTCTTATTATCTGATTTTTATTTTTCTGTAAAAGTTTGTTGCAGAGCATGTTCGTCTCTACTTTACATGATTTTAGGATTGCTTGTTGACCTACAAAATTATTATTATTATTACACAGGCTGGTTACTAATTAAGAAACACTGGTGATGTGAAGGACACACCATTATGACATTAAGGGGTCAATGCGGGTTTCACTCGCTAGGACTAATAGCTAATGTGAAAATGTATAAATTATGGATGGACGGAGAAAAGTTTATTTTAGAGAAATGCAGAAAATAAACGACATAATGAACCAATGCTGACTGAAGATTTGCCCCTTGTTTATTATTATTATTGTTATTATTATTGTTGTTGTTGTTGTTGTTGTTGTTGTTGTTGTTATAGATTATTATCATTTTTATTATTGATAAAAATGAACAAAAATATTCCACTTTATTTATTTATTTATTTATTTATTTATTTATCTAAATTGACTTTAAGAGAATTTATCTCAAGAGCTAAAAGCAAACTGGCGATGACCAAATTAACAGGTTGCAAAAGCAGAGAAAAGGAAGAACAGAAGACTCCTGTTACATCAGTAATCTGTTCCTGGAGACTGGAGTTGGGGTGCTCGGTGAAAAGGGAGTCCTCCTCTCACTCATAGAACAGATGCAGAGGGAAATCAAGGAAGTGACACTCGTAACCGCAGAATGCTTAGCAACATGCTTGTTTGTGTATAACCACTTGAAGTAAGGGTCACAGCTTTAAAACAGAATTTCCACAGCGTGTGGCAAAAGGTGGCGAGTAGCTGAGCTTGTCAGCCTTTCAAATTTCAATTCTCATGTTGTGTCACCTTATAGAATTTGTATATAATGTAACAGACAGGTCTACAACAGTATTTCATCACTTGCATTTGAATTGTATTGTCAAGAATTTCTGTCTATTTGCTTAATTATCTTTTTTTGTCACTGTTAAAAGTGAAGCTTTCTTGATTTCAGTTTGAAATCACCTACGTTAATTCCCAGGGAATATACTGTATCCTGATTTCATGGACTCCTGTATCATAATATCAAAGTTAACTCGACATACAGATACAAATCTCACCGATAACCCCACATCGCCGCATGTAAGTGACAGAATTAACAAGAGAACAGTAAAACCAGCACAAGAAGTGTTTTATGATTACTCAGTTTGTTGTTTGTTACAGGAATGTGGTCATCATTCAAACCATCATTTGAATCATTTTTGCGAATCTGCATTTTAACCAGCAGTTACACACACAGGCCAAACGGATGTGATGATGCACCAACGCAAAATTGATAGAAGATTCATTCGTTTTTTTGGTTTGTTTGTTTTTACTCTGCACAGACTCATGACACTCCTGTCATTTATGTTCATATGATATATGTGTCCGTTAGTAAAGCAATAGCCATATTGGAAAAAGATAATAGTAACTGAAATCCGGGTGGAAACCTGAGTGTCTGAGGGAAGGAAGGAGAGAATAAGTTGAGTGTCATCTGCATAACAATGGTATGAAAATCCATGCGATGATATGAACTTACCTTGAGACCGGGTATAGAGGGAGAACAGAAGAGGACCAAGCACTGAGCCCTGTGGGACACCAGTAGAGAGTCTGTGTCTGAGTAGAGATCCCCTCCATGTCACCTCATACTTTTTCGCAAAAAGGAAGGACATGGCAGTGGTGAATACATATTTTAAAAGAAAGAGGAATACAGGGTGCCATAAAAGAGTGGTGGAAGACATTCTCAGGTGGAGATGCAATCTGAAAAAGATTAGACTGTAAAGTAGTTTCAGTTGATTTTTCACCTAGTCAACATCGGATGGTGGTACTTTGAAAGTACAAAAGAAGAAAATGAGAGTGAGGACTGAACTCAGGATTATATGGTGAAAGTTGAGAATTTTGTTGAGATTTTTCTGTGAAATTCAGAGAAGAGGTGTGTCAGTTAATGGGCAGTGGTGAAGAGATGCTGGCCGATGACTGGTCAGCTCCTGCAGAAGTGGTAAGGGAGACAGCTAGGAAGGTATTTGGCATGACTTCAGAACAGAGAAAGGTAGCTAAGTGAACTTGGTGGTGTAGAAAGGAGTTTAAGCAGATGCGATATAAGGTGAAAAGGGGAATAGCAGATGCTAAGGAACAGCTGTATAGCAATTTGTATGAGAAGCTAAACACAAAGGAAGGGGAAAAGGTATATCGACTTGACAGACAGAGAGACCAACGTGGGAATGATGTACTACAGGCTAGGGTGATGAAAGATGCAGAGGAAATGTAATGACGAGTGAAGAGAGTGTTTTGAGAAGGTGGAGGAAGTATTTTTTCGAGCTGATGAATAAAAAAAATGAGATAGAGAAAAGGTTGGACCAGGTGAAAGTGGTGAATCTGGTAGTACAGGGAATTAATAAGGATAAATTGAGGATGACGAGGATGAAAAGTGGAAAGGCAGATGGTCTAGATGAAATCCCAGTATAGGCATGAAAGTGTTTAGAAGAGATGGCATCAGAGTTGCTTTCTAGATTATTTAAGAAGATCTTGGAACATGAGAGAATGCCTGATGAGTGGAGAAGAAGTGTTTTAGTTCCAAGGACAAGAACGGGTTTAAAGAACAGGGGAGATGCACAGAGCCACAGCAACTACATAGGCATAAAGCTGATGAGCCAACCATGGAGTTATGGGAAAAGGTAGTGAAAGCTAGTTTGAGAAGAGAGGTGACAATCTGTGATCAGCAGTATAGCGTCATGCCTAGAAAGAGCACCACAGATGCCATGTCTGCTTTGAGAATGCTACTGGAGAAGTATAGAAAAGGTCAGAAAGTGTTTCAATGTACGTTTGTAGATCTAGAAAGGAATTGCAAAGATGGTGCAAGATACAGTACAGACCAAAAGTTTGGACACACCTTCTTATTCAAAGAGGTTGAATTTGTATTATGGCAAGAAAAAAGCAGCTAAGTAAACAAAAAACGAGCGGGCGTCATTACTTTAAGAAATGAAGGTCAGTCAGTCCGAGAAAAAAATTGGGAAAACTTTGAAAGTGTCCCCAAGTGCAGTCACAAAAAGCATCAAGCGCTACAAAGAAACTGGCTGACATGCGGACCGGCCCAGGAAAGGAAGACCAAGAGTCACCTCTGCTGCGGAGGAGAAGTTCATCCGAGTCACCAGCCTCAGAAATCGGCGGTTAACAGCAGCTCAGATCAGAGAGCAGGTCAATGCCACACAGAGTTCTAGCAGCAGACACATCTCTAGAACAACTGTTAAGAGGAGACTGTGTGAATCAGACCTTCATGCTAGAAGATCTGCTAGGAAACCACTGCTAAGGACAGACAACAAGCAGAAGAGACGCGTTTGGCCTAAAGAACACAAAAAAGAACACAAGAAAGAAAACTCGCTGAATGAGAAGGAGTGTCCAAACTTTTGCTCTGTACTATATGTACAAGGACAGTGTCATAGCAGTGAGGTGTCCCTTATGTAGAATTGACTGGTTTAAGGTAAGACAAGAGTCCTCATGAATCATGGTGTTTGCAGGTGACATTGCGATTAGCAGCGAGAGTAAAGAGCATGTTGAGATGAGTCTAAAGAGGTGAAGGGATGCTCTGGAGAGAAGAGGCATGAAGGTCAATAGGAGCAAGAAGGAGCACATGTGTGTATATGTGAGAGAGAGTGGGGAAAAGGTGTAAAGAGTAGAGGTAGAGAAGATAAAGGAGTTTAAATATTTAGTGTCAACTGTCCAAAGCAATGGGGCGAGTGCATGCAGAGAGGAATGTGTGGAGAAGAGAACACTGTAACAGAAAGGAATTGACAAGAATGAAAGGGAAAGTTTACAGGATGGTAGTGATATCAGTCATGTTGTACAGTTTGGAATTGAGGAATTGACTGTACTTGGTGGTGGCATGGTGGCGTAGTGATAGGCCTTGCATCTTCAGGTTTGAGGGTGGATTCCCACTTCAGGTCTGTGTATGTTCTCCTCATGCTTACTGGGTTTCTCTAGGTACCCTGGTTTCCTCATACAGTACGAAGACATCAAGGTTGGAAAGACTGCCATTTGCCTGTAGTGTGGCACCCCATCCAAACTGATTCCCATCTGTTGAGTCCCCTGCGATAGGCTCCAGTACTCTTGTGACCCTGTACAGAATGAGCGGTATAGAGAATGAGTGAGATTGAAAATGGTGTAGTTTGTGATCCAGCTTCTTGACACACCATGGGTGCCTACCAATCTAGATAGGATATAGCGCATATAGTTAAATGTTAAATTATGCATTGACCTGATAAAATGAACAGATTAGCCTCAATCAGCTCTGGAATGGACCATCTCCCCCTTTTAACCTTCCCATTCTCACAAACCATCACCAGATGTTCTTGGCCATTGCTGTTGTTGCTCCTTTACGCTAAGCCTGGATTGTTGGACTTGTGTCTTCCCCATTACAAAAGGATGAAGAGGTCTTGTCTACCACCATGTGCTTTTCTTCCGGGTCAGTTGCAGAGGAAGGTAGGCGGCAGACTGAACAGCAAATGAGGCTTTAATGACCAAACAGAAATAGACTGACCGAGTGGATGAGTTCGTCATTTGTTCATTGGTTAGTTGGTTAGTTTCACTTAGCCTATGCTAAAAAGGGTGCCCTATTTTGTGTATACTTGATAGCCTTAGTAAAGAAGGTTAAAAAGATTATAAAAAAAGATTACAAGAGCTCTGCAACTAATTACCTGCTTCTGGCTGGGTCTTTTTAATTTAAAATAATAATTATTGGTTGTACATGAAATAAAAATCTGGTGGTTATTTTGTCTGTGTGCGGTCATACAGAACTGTATTCGATGTGAATGACAAACAGGAACAAAACTCAGCCTTCACTGTGTTTTGTGGTCGGCGCTGAGGCCCAGGGTTTGAGCCTTTGTAAATGTGAAAGTGTTTGCATAATACCGTATCTACTGCATTACTGATGTGTAAGGTTCCGTGTGTGTGTGCATGTGTGTGTGTATGTGTGTGTGTGTATGTGTGTGTGTGTGTGTGTGTGTGTGTGTGTGTGT
>QMIH01001037.1:119500-139273 GCA_003987875.1 Clarias batrachus
TATAAATAGTAGTAGCTGCAACAATAATAACAATAATAATTTTATTTATTTATTTATTTTCTGGGATTAAGACATAATAAAAACTATTGATTATACAGCAGCGCAGTAATATAAGGACACTTATCAACATTAATAAGTAAATATTAAACTAATATTTTTTTTCTGAATAAAAAGTTTTGCAATGGTCCTTGATTGTGTTGCACATTTTGTATTTTGTTACAACTGTTTTTTTTTTTTTTTCCTGAACTAATTTGGCTTCAGTTTACAGCACAATTAAAATTCCATTTTAAACACTCACTTGTCTAGTTTTCCAAAAGTTTAGTTTAATGAATCACATTATGTCTGTTTCTATAAAGTATCCACTTAAACATTAAATCACTTGTTTTATTTAATAAAGATCATTATAAATACAATTTTATGAGAATATTGTTGTTTTTTTTGCCATTGTTATTAAAAATAGCATTTGTTTGTTTTTTTGTGCTGTCTGGTTGGTTATTTGTTTTTTTGTTTGTTTGTGTACTCCAACTCATGCAACATTTTGTTTCTTTTTTTAATTAATTTATTAATTTATTAATTTTGATTTGTACCCGTGTCATTGCAGGAGTTTTGTCTTTATAGACAACTTTTTTTTTCTGACTTTAGTCAAGTCAATATTTAACGCACCCTAAAGCTCACGGGGGGAAAAGGGAGTCAAACGTGTTTCACATATTTTGTTGCATATAAATGGCCTATGATAGATGTTCGTAGATGATACATGCTTGTGTGGATGGCTTACGTGGGCAAATGTTCTTGTAATTTACACTTTTTTAAAACTGACCACTCTAGTCTCGGCTAGTGAAAAGTTTGTAAGTTCACTCGGGTACGATAGAAGCTGAATTCAGCTGAGAAGCTGAATGCTCATCCTTAAGTTCCTTTAACATTTCTTTAACTATATAGTATTCAGCTAGGAAAGAGAAATCATATCTCACCCTGATGAGATCTGGTTCCTCTCAAGGTTTCTTCTTCAGGTCATCAAAGTTTTTTTTTCACGATCGTCTCCAGCTTGCTCATTAGAGACAAACTAATACATAAAAAATGTGTATGTGGAATTTATATACTTCTGTAAAACTGCTCTGTGACACAGTCCACTGTTAAAATCTCGATATAGATCAAGTTTGTCTGAATAAATAATTAAATAATTTGCATGAGCCTTTTTAAAGGAAATTTGGTACCTGTCAATTTGGAGGAATGTTTGCTTCCTGCTCATGCTACAGAGTGTTTATCATCTTCATTTTGAAGATGACTAATTAATATAAACCCCATCAACATCTCAACAAGGCAGGCGGCCGTATCCGGAGACTGATAGAAGAGCTTTAGTCGCTATCAAAACCGCATCCTCATTATACTTCACCAGGTCAGAGAGTAAACGTACCATCAGAAGTGTTTAATGACCATCTATTATTTTATTTTGTTGGCTTTAATTAAAGTAAATAAATAAATAAAGTGAGCAGAAACAAACTTTTAAATTGTGACAAATAAAGCAAGCGTTCAGTGATGGCAAAAGAAATAGAGGTGTTTATTATAATTATTAATATTAAAAAATGTTTGTTAGTTTTTATTGGCACATTTGTTGCTGTTTATTGGCAACAAATTTAAAACACAGATTAAAGAAAGCTTAAACAAAAATGTTTCCAAATTTTATGTAGCTCTGTCTGTTATCAGATGCATATTGCAAAGCATATTATTATTATTATTATTATTATTATTATTATTATTATTATTATTATTATTATTATTATTATTATATTTTCACCAAGGGCCAATAATTGTTAAGTTGATTGTATAGACCATCATACCACATAAACATAAAAGCCCGCGTATAAGTATTCCAAAAGTATACTTGCAAAAGTATTTATACCCCTTGAACTTTTCCACAAACATAAATGTATTTTATTGGGATTTTATGTGACAGGCCAACACAAAGTGACACAGCATAGTGAAGTGGAAGGAAAATTATTAATGTTTTTTTTTATTTATTTATTTATATACAAATAATTATCTGAAACTGTAGCACGCATTTGTATTCAGCCCCCCTGAGTCGATACTTTGTCAAACCACCGTTCAGTGCCTTTACAGCTGCAGGTTTTTTGTGGTGTGTCTCAACCAAGCTTTGCACGTTTTGAGAGTGAAATTTTCTACTTTGCAAAATAGCTCAAGCTCAGTCAGATTGGATGGAGAGCGTCTGTGAACAGCGATTTTTAAGTCTTGCCACAGATTCTCAGCTGGATTTTGAGCTGGACTTTGACTGGGCCAGTCTAACACATGAATACGCTTTGATCTGAACCACTGCATTGTAGCTCTGTCTGTATGTTTAGGGTCGTTGCCCCGCTGAAAGTCAAATCTCTGCCCCAATCTCAAGTCCTTTGCATACCCTAACAGGTTTTCTTATAAGATTTATTTGGCTCTGTCCATCTTCCCGCCAACTCTGACCAGCTTCCCTGTCCATGATAAAGAGAAAGCAATGATGTCAATAATAATAATAATAATATGTATATATGTATATAATATAATATAATATTAATGGCAATGATGTTGCCACCACCATGCACAGTCTTAGTTTTCTGTCATATATAGTGTTTTACATTTAGGACAAAAAGTTAAGCTGTGGATCTCTGCAGCTCCTCTAGAGTTCCCATGGACTACTCTGATCAATGCTCTCTTTGCCCGGCTTGTCAGTTTAGGTGGACGCCTATGTCTTGGTAGATTCGCAATTGTGTCGTACGCTTTCCGTTTTTCAGATGATGGACTGAACAGCACTGAGCCAATGAAATCACAATTAAAAGCATTTACGTTTGTTTTTGTAACACAACAAAATGTGGAAAAGTTTAAGGGGTACGAATACTTTTGGAAGGCACTGTAGTGTGTATACTATTACTATATGTATACATATATTCAATTTTCTAGAAAATAATTTTTTTAATGAGTTTGTCTGTTCCAGGTTTCTGTGAGTATTTCTCTGTGACTCAGACTCCATCCGCAGTGACACTGAGGAAAGGAGATCAGGTCCATCTCACCTGCAGCTGGAACATCAGCATCACTGGAGTTAAAGTGAGATGGTTTAAAGACAATCAGCGATTCAACCAAACTAGCAAACTTCCAGAAACCAAAAACATCAAAGACTGTGAAACAATAGTTTTAAATAATGCTGATAGAGATGTTGCAGGTTTTTACATCTGTGAAGTTACACAAGATGTACCTCGTCTGATGAAGGTGAATGGAACGGGAGCAAACGTGATGTACGAGAGAGAGAATGGTGAGTGTGCTTCTTAGAAACGTAGCAAAAACTAACAGCCTAAAAAGTGTGGTTTCACCCAGGGAGTGATTACCAACATATTTTATGACATGCTGGGTTCTCACTGGTGATACTGGTGGGAAACAGCATCATTTGAGAGTTATTGAAGAAACTGTAACTTCCCTGCATTTTGAACAGCAGTTACACACACAGGCCAAATGGGTGCGCTGCTGCACAGACGTCTTCTCAGTCTCATCTATCTGGTTATATGATCCTGTACATGAGTCTGTTAGTACGGCAACAGTCATATCAGGATAGTGTCAGTTACTTTAAGTTGTTTTGAGATGTTGTAGTTTTATTATAAATTGGTGTACGCCTGTTCTAAATGCATTGCTTAAATATAATATGATTTGTATCGCTTTATCCAGAGCCTGAAACATTCACCACTACTCTCTCGCCCACTACAGAACGTAAGTAAAATAAGACACACATATACTGTATGTGTTATTAATGTTTTTTATTTGTAATTAATACACTACTATCTTGATAATCGCGATACCCAATAACCTTTTGTTAACAAAAATGTATCTCTCCGGTGTGATTTCTGCGTATTACTGGTCGAGTGCAAACATTGAGCGATTTCAGCACTATTACACAATTATAATACATGACAGTACTATGTAGTGACATTGTGTTAGTACACGATTATCAACAGTGGTATAGTTTTAATAAAGTAGCATATAAGTTTAATGACGTAGTCTATTACAATATTGTATGAGTGCCGTTGTAATCAATATCAGTGCTGTTATGCTCTTGCTGATATCCATTGTATGTGCAGTACAGCTTTTACACCACAATTCTAGATATATTGTTTTTACTGCAGATTAGTATGTACAGTATACTGGTTCAGTGTTAGTACAGAATTATAGTGTTTCACCTATGAAACAGTAATATATAGAACACTATCAAAGCTAATATACTGTGTGTACTGTACTGTATATACTGTAAGTATTCACAGGTGAAATGAATAGCATTGTTTACATTAATAAAAATTGAACCAGTCAGGGGGTGGGATACATTAAGTGGCAAGTGAACAGTCAGTTTTTGACATTTGTTGGAAAAAAAATAAATAAATAAACAGAAGTGAATGTTTATTCACTCCTGTTCATTACCTTCCCCCTCTCCAAGCCGCGGACTGGCCGGGAACCGGGACAGGTAGTCGGCGATTACATTCTGTTTGCCTGGTCGATGACGTATTTTAAACTTGTAAGGTTGAAGAGCTAAGTACCACCTTGTAACTCTGGCATTGTGATCTTTTTGTTGTAATTTGGCAATGTCCTCTGGGATCCTCCAGCMACTAATACCAAGACCATCCACAGAVGTTTTGGAGGCTGGGGTACCCAGGTACTTTTCTAACCGCCGCTGACGGCGTGACTTCCTAGGGCCCTTAGTCCCGCCCTGCAACAGACTACTGTCTAAGTCTGGCAGTACACTCGCTTTACCACAAGGAGAAATAGGCAAGTGTAAGGATCTTAGAGATTTTGACAAGGCCCAGATTGTGATGTCTATATGACTTGATCAAAGAGCCTCTTAAACAGTAGGTATGAGACTATTCATCTAGTTGGTACCAACTTAAAGTGCCCTAAGGACGACCAGTTGACCAGTGACAGGGTCATAGACAGCAAAGGCTCATTGAGGCATGCAGGAGAAAGCTAGATTAGCTGTTCCGATCCCACAGAAGAGATGATGCTGAAAAGGTTCATTTTCTTGTTGTTGACCGGGTGCATATGTGTAGTTGACCTGGGGAAGGGATGGCACCAGGATGGACTATGTAAAGAAGGTGAGCCGGCGGGACACGATGTGAAGCTCTGAGCAATGTTCTGCTAGTAATCCTTGGGGCCCACCATTCAGGTGGATATTACTTTGACACGTCGCAGCTATCTAAACCATGCTGACTACAGTAAATTACACCCAGGACAAGTCACCCATTCAAGATAATGCCCCCTGACACACTGCAAACATTGCGCAGGAACAGTCTGAGGACTATGACGAATAGTTTATGGTGTTGACCCCGCAGCAAGTAGTTCTGGGTTGTGCTGAATAACCATGTCTGATCCATGGAGGCCCGACCTCGCATCTTACAGGACTTGCCAGATACCACACACACCTTCGGAGGTCTAATGGCGTCTGTGCTTCAATGAGTCAGAGCTATTTTGGTGGCACAATGGGAACCTACACAATGTTATAGAAGTTTTAATGTTTCCTTTGATCATTAAACAGGTGGAATCTGATCTGGCTTTTGCTTGGTTGTAATGAAAGCCTGCACCCACACTGGGCCTTTCTGCAAAAAGGTAAAACCTGTGGGTAAAAATAAAGTTAGCAGAGTCTATATTAAAAGGTGTTAGTCTTCTGCTCAGAAGGGTGTATGTTCAAAGAAATAGAACAGTGAAGTTGCCAATGCTAGGCTCTTTAACAAGCTCTTCATCCCTCAACTGCTCAATTGTATGAACGAGATGAATGTGAATTACTCTGGGTAAGGTCGAGTTTTAATGTAGTAGTATGCATAGTGATATAGGCCGCACAAGCATTAAATAAAGTGGTTAATGTAGTTTATTATGATATTATCTTGGTAGTAGAGAGAGAGAAAGCAGTATCTATATTTGCATAGTGCTAGTATATTGCATATGTTGCCAAGCAGTTTCTATTGATGAGGGGAAATATTAAGCCAAATATTGTGTACAGCCCAATCGATGCCCTTGTGTCACCTGAGTAGCTCTGGGTCCTAGGGGCAAGACTCCACAGGACCTCCTAGGGATGTGCCTCTGGTGACTGACACCAGGTCGTGGATCCTTCGTCGGTTGCGGAGTGAGGGCCTCTGTGGATTAGACTTGTGCTGCGTTGTCTTTTGTCCCCATTGGTGAGCCTTGGCTGCCCATGATCCTGTCGCCAGTATTAATCATAATTTAATGTTATGTGGTATTAATGTTATGGCTGACTGGTGTAAAGCAATACTTCGAAAAGTGTGGACTGTCTGCAGATGGGCTTCAAGACATGTGTTTCCAATAAAAATACATTTAATGTTGATTTTTTAAATTTTTTTATTTTATGATTAAGTTTTGAATCTCCATAAATATTAGGCCTGTTGACCTATGTGGACTTATAAACCTGCAATGACAGATATTTGTAATAATATGATATTTCTATTGTTGTAACCAGATGATAACGTACCAGACTCTCACTCGATCCCCAGTAAAGAACGTAAGTTTGTGAATAGTTCACATTTTTGATACCTTGTGTTTATCTGAAGGAGTTCATAGACATTATAGCAATAATACAGTTATTAACTGCAGGACTTGTTTGCCTCCTATAAGGTCAGTGTTCATAAATCCACCATTGCAATATGATTGAGGTGACAGAATCGTCTCCACTGACAGCTGAGTCTAAGGAAGATAAATGAATGCTTAAAGCCTCATGTCTTGTATATACCCCCAAACCCTCTGGCATCATTTTCTATGGAATGATAAGTCATAAGTCATAACGTCTCGGAGGACAAGAATCCCAATAAATCTAGCAGAGCATTCCCCAGTTAGAACATCAGACTAACAGCTGAACATGTTGGCGATGGTGTAATGGTGCACATGACCTTGGCAACTTGCTGTAATTGGCAGAACTCGAGTGGGGTCAGAGCCAGGATATAGTGTCCCTGGAGCAGATAGCGCTAGGGGCCTTGTTCAAGGACATTACAGTTGCAGCTTGGCAGTGCTGAGGCTTGAACCCCCAACCTTCTGATCCAGAGCCTTAACTGGTTGAACCACCACTGCCCCAGTATCACAAACGCAACCCAAGGCATAGAAGTACGTGGTTAAAGCGCTCGCCCTATCATCCGGAGATGGCTAGTTCGAATCCCGGGTGGTGCTGTAACCTCTCGCAGCCGGAGGTCTAGAGAGAGCTGATTGGCCGAGCTCTCTCAGAGGGGCGGGATGAGAGGTACTTAGTGCTCCCGCATTAATCACGGCTGTACAGCCAATCAGGGGCGTCTGTGAGCTCACGCAACGGAGGGAGCGGATAGCGCTGTCCTCCGAGTGTGTGACTCCGCCCCCAACGGTGCGTGAGCGAGCAGTTCGAAAAGATGCGGTCGGCTGGCGTCACGTGGTTCGGAGGAAACACGTGATAGTCTTCGACCCTCCCGGCTGAGTGGTAGTAGTAGCCTTAATGTGGGAGCCCCCTAGTGACGGGGARGAATTGGACACGACTAAATTAGGGAGAAAATCGGGGAAAAATCCAAAAAAAAAAGAAGTACTCAGACAAACATGTAGGACCTATAATGATATAACGCAAAGCATTTGGTCATATATGAACAGGTTACATTTTAAATCACATATGAATGTAGAACACAATAATAAATGAGGTAACAGCACTATCGTATGGTATGGCATTAAAGTACAACTGTTGATTATATACTTTGTGTTAATATTGTACGGTTGTGTGTATAGAAGTATATAGTGTTGCTTCTATGTAGTAATTAAGCTGCAATGACGTATATTAGTGATCATCTGATATTTTTATTGTTGTCACCAGATGGTGATAGACCAGATTCAAGCTCGATCCCCAGTAAAGAACGTAAGTTTATGTTTTTTTTTTTGTTTTTTTTACTGTAAGCATTTGGCCCCTGACTATTTGCTGATGAAGATGGCACAAGCAGTAATCATGGTGGAGGGGCGATTATGTTTTCAGATGTGTAATAGAAGCACAAGTGTAAGAAGAAGGCGTGCGCATTACATCACAGTCTTTTTTTTTTTCAACAATATAACAGCTTGCAAAAAAAAAAAAGCTGGCATCAAAAAAACGTGTTTTTCATTAAGTTCTCTGTCTTACATTAAATGCGTTTTGGTATGCGGACCTCAAACATTTGGTATGATAAATGTGCAAAAAAATCTGCTAATCCAGGGGAGCAAATACTTTTTTATGTGGCATTGTACAGCATGAGTAGAGTACTATCTGCAGAGGTCTCTGTAGTAGTGTAGCGCTAATAGTGCAGAGTTATTATGTGTTATAGTGATATGATGTTAGTGTATCAGTATATTTAGTGGTATGAAGTACAGGTGCATGATGGTCTAAAAAATATTGCAAAAGCAACCCAAGGTGTATCAGAACTCATTTAGTATCAGTAGTGATATAAAACAAAGTACTGGATCATATACTGTATGAATGTATTATATTTTATGATGCATCATATAATAATGTTGTGTAATAGTGTAGTAGTAATAGTATTAATATTGTCCAGTCGTATGTATTTTGAATGGAGGTCTTACCATGGTTGAAAAAAGAGGAATAACATTCTGTGACCAGCACTTTCTGTCTCACTTTCTGCAAATTTTTGTAATACTATGATATTTTATTGTTTTAAGCAGATGGTGACAGACCAGACTCTCACACAATCCCCAGTACAGAACGTAAGTTTATGGTTTATTCATATTATTCAAGAATGCTTTTTTTTTTTTTTAATCTGAATTCAGACTTTTAATCTTTAACTGTGCAAGCTTTCATCTACATTTGGAATCCTAATTCCATGAAATATGACAACTGTATTGAAATCGATTGACTGATTAAATAAAATCTTTGTTGGACGCTGGTGTATAAATTCTTTAATGTAAGGAGCTGCTGAGGAAGTTTATGAAGATGGAGCCGTCATTTTTGCAATCCGCTGTGTGCCCTTCATCACGTTACTGCTGGCCGTGTGCTTTCTTAGCAGAGGTGGTCCAAGGACAAAGAACAACCAGCCAAGAGCAGGTGATTAACACAAAAAAAAGGGTTTTAAAAAGTTCTGATAAAAGCATTTTAATATATAAAGGTTGGGCCTGGCTAACAAAAGCCCATCATTTTCCAAAGTATTAATCTTATTACTTTAATAAGTGTTGCTTTAGCTGTATTAAAGCTTTCTATCACACAAATCTACATAGCTACACCATCAAGATTTCAGACTGGCTCCATTATAGAGAAAAAGTTCTATCATTAATAAACTAACAGAAATAGGTGTTTAAACTTTTATTTTTATTGTTTCCTGGTGGTAATATGGACTAATTCCATTTTCCAAGATCGTGGTAATGTTGTGACCAAACGTAGCCTACGGCACTTACACTGCTGCGTATTTTGTGTTTGTAAGGAGTACCAAAAGAAGAAGAGCAAGCTTTAGTCCTCGAGGAAGAGAATGACAAAACGGGACAAGAACAACTGGAAGAGGGAGAAGAGAAATCAGGACAAAGGAGAAAAGTGAGAAAGAGGGACAAAGATTCGAGACAAGAAGGAAAAGTGGAGATGGTGAATGAGTTAAGAGGAACAGAAAGAGAAGTGGAAGAGAGGAATAAGCAAACTACGGAAGAACAAGAAGTGAAAACGAGGAATGAACCAATGGGACAAAGAAAGGAAGAGGAAAAGAAGGAAGAACAAACGGGACGAGAAAGAGGAGTGGACGAAGAAATGGGACAAAAAGCAACGGCGAAAAGGTGGAATAAACAAACAAAGCAAGAAAAGGACGTGGAAAGAAATGATGAAGAAATGGGGCAAGAAACAAAAATAAAAGAGAGGAATGAACCAACAAAGCCAGAAAGAGAAGTGGAAAAGTGAGATAACCCAGCAGGCCAGGAGAGAGAAGCAGAGACAGTGGAAGTGAATGCATGAACGGAAAAAGACGGAGCGTGTAACTGAGGGATGAACAAACAAGCCATTAATGAGGAATAGAAAAAAGTGAATGAAGTGATGAGTCAAGACAGAGACTTGGACAAGGATACGAGAAAGTGTATTGGATCACATCCGATTGAGCCGCTGAACATTGACCCTTTAATCAGACATTCCTGAATTAATAAGTACATTTATTCCTAATTCATCCTTAAATATAGACAACCTTTAAGATCCAGACTTTATTTGTGTACATTTTTACAATATAACATAAAGACATCAGAAATACTTATTCAGATTTCACACTTTGAATAATTGTTGTTGTTTTTTTCCCCCTACGGTTTATGTAATTAACCTTGAGAAAATTTCAATGTAAAAAATTCCTATGTTGAAATCTGAGACACCAAAAGTAATTATTAAAAAAAAAAATGCTGAATCAGACAAATCGTCTCAGAGACCACCATCATTGTTGAGGGGAGGAAGACAGAGGGCTTGGAGTTTGCATCCTTCAGACAAGGGTAAGACAAGGGTAGGATAAAACACCCAAGCCTACACGCGTCACCAAACTGATTCTCAAGTGGCCTGCGCATCTCTGCATTGAGAACACAGTTCTGTACATCCTTAATAATCTACATCTAGGCATTTGGCAGACACCCTTATCCAGAGCGACTTTTTATCTCATTATACATCTGAGCAGTTGAGGGTTAAGGGCCTTGCTCAAGGGCCCAACAGGGACAACTTGGTGGTAGTGGGACTTGAACCTGGGACCTTCCGAACCGTAGTCCAATGCCTTAACCACTGAGCTACCCCTGATGATCTGGAATCCTGCAGATTTGGGGAACTGAGATGTGCATTGCATTCTGGGTAGCGGTGTCTAGGATGCATTGGGATGTTTTACGATGTTTTAGGATGCACAGCTGCCATCAGTTAAAGGGAAATTTGTGAGTAATAAGGCAAGCAGGCATATACACTGAACAAATTTAGTGTTTTATGTAATCGTAAGGCCTTCCGCATAGCAGGCACAACACTTACCACTGCGCCAACATAAAATATCCACTTTGTCCAGCTAACTTGAAAAGTGTCATTTCTACAAACTCATAACTACCAAAAAGTTCTGAATACTCAGAAAGGTCTATTAATTTTTTTCTAATTGCAATTATTGAAGTTGACACTACTCATTGTGTTTAATGACTTTGAACATTAGGGTTTACAGTGTATAACTTTCACCAACACAATATCTCTAGAGCACTTGTGGCGCAGTGGTAAATGTTTCGCCTGCCATGCAGAAGGCCCGGGTTTGATTCCTGGGCCGAATGGTCTGCAAAAATTTTGTTTTGATTTGCACAAGTTCAACAAACTCAAAAATGGATCGTTCTGTTTACTTAAAATCGGAAACATCATTACTTGAAAAAATTTGATGGAACTGATGACCTCAAATGTTTGGAGTTTTTATGGGGTTTACATTGAGTCACACTGATCTCGGCGTGGGAACATGAAAACAATGAGATTTATAACTCAGGTCATTTTCTTTCATTTATTATGGCATCACCCGGTATGCAACATATGAGTAATGGTGATAATGCAGTATGTGCGCCTTGTACTCAAATAATGGTTCATGGTTTCATATCAACACTGGAGGCGGTACAGTGGGGAAGTGGTTAGCACGGTGGCTTCGCATCTCCAGGGTCTGAATTGGTTCGATTCTCTCCTTCGGTCTGTGAACCCTGATTGGCACCATGTCCAGGGTGTACAGGTGACTCTGTGTATAGGATAAGTACTATGTAGAATAAATAAAAATGAATGAATGAATGAACACTGGGGCACGTGTTATTCACATACAAATCAAGGAAACTCAAGTCTTTCGTGCCAGTTGAAAAATTATTGCAAGTATTAACACACTGTAAACCTGAATAAGTTGGCAAAACTCAACAAAAAAAAATTATAATTAGTTACAACAATATTTTAAATAATGATGTTTCTAATTTTAAGAAAACAGAACTATCAGTTTTTCAGTTTGTTGTACTCATTCATATTAATCGGTATTTACTTGCTTTACTGAGTTGTTGCAAATTAAATAAATTGTTGTTGGTCTTTCACCTGCTCCTGGGTCGCCACAGCGGTTTGTCACACGTTTTTACACCAGATGCCCTTCTGAACACAACCCTCCCATTTCTATCTGGGCTTGTCAAATAATAATTATTTGACAGGCACTTCGTCCAGTGGCTGGGAATCGAACCCGGGCCTTTTGGCATGGCAGGTGAAACACCTCCCAGTGAGCCACCAGTGCTCTGGTACAAATCGAATAATTATTATTCGACAACTTTATGATGCCCGGATTTGTAAAGATTATACTTACAGCATCATGTGAAGACAGACCAATCCACCATCTTTGATTAAAACAATTCAGTGTGGGCAGTTTACATGTGCAGTGATGATGTCAGACACAAAATCGCCAGGCTGAAAGATTGGAACGTTAAGGAGACTGTGGTTACTGTGGCTTACAACATCAAATTTGTTCAGCTAACTTGAAAAGTGTCATTTCTACAAACTCATAAATACCAAAAAGTCCTAAACACTCATCAAGGTCTATTCATTTTAAATAATTGCAATTATATAAGTTAACAGTATTCCGTGTGTTTAATTACTTTGAGGATTATTAGGATTTACAGTGCGCATCAAACCTTCACTATTTCTTTGAGTTCTTAAGTTAGATAATACCAACACCACCACCACCACCACCACCACCACAATGTCACAATGTTCACAACTCAATGTCTCGGGTTCCTCATCACAAACCTAGACAGGTTCAGAAAAAGTGTTTGAAAAAACAATACTTTATATTGTTTGTCTGCCTGCGTACAGCGCCTTGCTAAAATATTCTTACACTGAACTTTTCCACATTTTCTCACATTACAACCACAAACATGAATGTATTTTATGTTTGTGGATGTAACGTATTATGAGACCAACCATCTGGGGATGCTGCAGAGATTCACAGCTCGGTTAGGAGAATCTGTCTGACCTTTATGGAGGAGTGGCAAGAAGTACGCTGTTTTTGGAAGAAGCCATAAGAAGTCCGGTTTGTAGTTGCACAAATCACATTATTGCCATTGAATGTGTGTCTTTTGTCCTTTAGATAAAGATACACTGCTGACTCCGTTCCTTGACTTGTTGCTTCTCCTGTGCTGAACCATACACTTGGTTTCGCCACATATAGAGCTTGAACAATCTTCAACACATTGCTCTATACTGCACTTCTTACATTATAGACGGACGAGTGTCTGGTGTCTTTCAAATCTTACTTTTTATTTTCCCAGACACACAAACACTATGTAAGCGAATTCCAAAGTATATCTATTAACTCTGGGTCTCTGGTCTGTCTGTGGCCTTGGAACTGGAACTGAATGCTGATTGGGCAGAGGCCCACTTTGGCTTTAGGGGCATTTCTCAAGAGATTGTCTTTCTCTTTTTGGCTTCCATGAAGTTGAAGATGTTTCCTTTTGTCCATTTTCTTTCACCTTCCCCAGATGCTCAGATGTTTACAATAAAGTTTACAGCAAATTTCCAAAGTAATGCCATTCTGTTACAGTGCTGGTGTAAGATCTCATTATATCAAAAGGTTGACACTTTGTGGGTTTGTTCCAGCATGTGTGAGTGTGTCGAGTGCCGCCGTTCAGTGTGCTTGTGAGAGCGGAAAATATCAGCGCTGTGTTTCACTTTGATGTGATAGGGTGTGAATAGTAAGTGTACATGCATGTGTGTGTGGGTATGCGGATATGTGTGTGTTGTGACCTGAGGTAAATTTTTAGAGCAGCGTTCAGAGTGTGATGGCCTTTCAGAGATGCAGCGTCTCTCTGTTACGCTTTGCGGGCTCCTCGCTTCCTGCCTCTGTTCCTGGGGTGAGTGTGAACAAATAAAATGACAGATGTGTAGTTTAACATGTGTAGATATATATTTCAAATATGTTGTGTGACTTCAGACAATACAGCACAGAACTAGATCTGTGTCAAGGGTGAATTCAATTTCAACTGATTCAATAATAACTTTCTATTATATATATATATATATATATATATATATATATATACATACAAGCTGCATTTCTACTTTATGTTAAATATTTCAGTTTTTCAGTACAAACTGTTAAACGTAAATCTCCTGTGTTAGCATCATGGACCTACAACTTAGCTACAGCAAGTTACTAATTTAACACTGTTTTCAACAGTAAATGAAATGCTACATTGGTGTGTGTGTGTGTGTGTGTGTGTGTGTGTGTTTGTGTGTGTGCGTGTGTGTGTGTGTGTAATTAATTAGGAGTTACTACAGTCCAAAAAGTAAAAACAGTTCGTGAAGCCCCAATTAATATTAATACACATGGTATGTTTTAGCTAATTAGCTAGCTAGCTAATAAAAGTGTTACTTAAAACTACTTTGTGCAGCGTACATTGTAAAGGGACCTAGAGAGGTATCAGCAGGCTTACATAAATAAGTTAAAAACAAATACATGATCAAATGAATTAATTTATTGATTTAGTACCGTCATTGCAGCTAAATATTTATAATCGTAACATTACAGAAGTGGCCACAGCGCACACGATATATCAGTAAAATCCTGGAGGGAACTATACAGTAAGATGTCTGCTCTTTTTTTATTTTATTAAAAGTAATAAAAGTATCTGTAGAATTATTTATTTATTTATTACAGTAGATCTTTTTATGGTTTTGCTTTTTTTTTTTTTTTTAACTGTCATGAGCTGTGAAAAAGAGGAAGTGTTTTTTTTTTTTTTTTTTTTTGCCTTTCATTTAGTTAAAATAAATTTAGTTCAATTCATGTTCAAGTCAAAATCTTTGTAAAATCCATCACCACAAAATTTTGCCTTGTTGCAGCTGCTTGGTTCAATATTCAAAAAGATGAAAAGAAGAAAAGAAAAAAAAAAGTCCCACTACAATACAAAATATAAAAGCAAATAATCAAAAGTTGAATATGAAAATGCAATGAGGTTCACAACAAACAACAATGTAAACAAACAAAGTGTTTTTACAGATTTATACTGATAATTATTTTATATATTTATTCTTTTAGTACTTTTTTATCACTATCATTAAGTTCTATATGTGTACATTTATTCATGTCTATATAGTGTATATGTTTAATATACACTTCATATTGGTAGAATATTGTATATGTTGCTTTTCACATTACAGGACTGTATTTAGCATCTTTGTCGTTGACAACAATGATGTGGTGTGTTAATTTTAACAAAGTGAATCTGCAATAACATTCTTTACGTTAACTTTTAAGTTAAGTTCTCTGTCTCATCCTGGTTTATCATTCTGTTCCAGGTTTCTGTGAGTATTTCTCTGTGACTCAGACTCCATCCGCAGTGACACTGAGGAAAGGAGAACAGGTCCATCTCACCTGCAGCTGGAACATCAGCATCACTGGAGTTAAAGTGAGATGGTTTAAAGACAATCAGCGATTCAACCAAACTAGCAAACTTCCAGAAACCAAAAACATCAAAGACTGTGAAACAATATTTTTAAATAATGCTGATAGAGATGTTGCAGGTTTTTACATCTGTGAAGTTACACAAGATGTACCTCGTCTGATGAAGGTGAATGGAACGGGAACAAAAGTTACATATGACAGAGAGAATGGTAAGTTTTTTTTTACAAAATACATTTTTACAAATTCTAAAGAAATTTTATAATAATAAATATAACAATAAAATAATAATTATTTTTAAAAAATATATTTTTGTGGAATTATTTAATTTTTAGTTGCAATCATTGTAACACCAGGTCAGACTTCTTCAAATGAATTTAACATTTAATTTCTTTTATCAACATTTGAAACCTTTTTTTTTTACTTATTTATTTTCATGAGTGTCCCAAAAAAAATCCCCATTTACATGAGTTAAAAAGAAATGGCGACCATTTGTAAATAATATACCAAATAATATACTGATACTCTATACCAATATGTGTTTTATTCCTTTCATGGCACATAATATATCTTATCTTGTATCTTTTTATCCATTTATAGACACAATTAATGCAAGGCCCACGAATGGTGTCCATGAATCATGTCCAACTGAGCTCAGTTCAAACACGTCTCAGATGACAGAAGAGATATCAGCGCCAGTACTGGGGACGTCTGTATCCCTGGCTGTGGTTATTCTGTTTGTATGTGTGTGTCTGGCTGCGTGGATGATGAAAAGACGCTCCAAACAATCAGGTACAACTCAGTTTCCAATCACGGCATTGTGATAAAATGTCTCGCTAATTGAATAGCTCTCAGAATCTCATACAGCTGCACAACATGTTATACTTTATTATACATATATACACCTACAGTATACGTCTAGCTGATATTACATTCACTTGTGTGTGCTCTTGTGTAAAATATGAAACGTTAGCGTATAGATGAATAGATACTCATTTTGTGTATATTTTAAATAAATATGGTATAATAATAACTAGATGGTTAAAATTGGTTGTCTAGCTATTATTATTATATTAATAATTATTAGACTAATCATTTAAAGCTAGGTAATACTGATTTGAAACTTCTATGTATTATTATAGTAATTTATATTATAGTAGTAACTGCATAAAAAGTTAATTTTACTCTGTGATATATTACACTATGTAACTGGGTAAAAGTAAACAAATGGGAAATTAAACAAAGTCAATTATTTTAATTATACACAACTCAACACTAAGTACATAGAACATGTAACTAGTCACATGCCTTAAATATAAAAAATAAACTCAGTTAGGCAGTTATGTTAAGCATGCAATGGAAATTCAACTTCTTGGGTGAGTAATGTCATTAAAATCAGTCATTGTTATGGCAACCAACAAAGAACTAAAACGAATACACTGTCTTCTGTGATTGCTAAACCATAATTTGTTCTTTTTATCTTTCACTACTATTACAAAACAAACAGTAAAGTCTAAATAGGAGTGTAGCGTATATTTCATTGATGTCAGAAACGTTTAATTCTACTTTTAATGTGCGCACGCTCAGACTGGAGGGCTGAAAAATGAGTGTCGCCAGCAATGGTTACAAGTTAAATGAAGGCATGAGATTTGAATGAAATAATTAGAATTACAGAATTAAGTGTTTGAAATATATATATTTTTTTTTAATGATGTAAAAAAAAAAAAAGTTTATGCAATGCAAGATCTGTTTTGTAGAGAGAATGGTGATACGGGAGGGACCTCCGAGTGAAGGAGAGGAGCCGGAAAACAGCGAGGACGGAGGGAGCTCAAGGACTTCCAGAGGATCCACGCAGTGGGTAAGAAACACTGTGAAAAAATTTTTTCTTTGTTTTTTTTATTTTTATTTTCAATCCATTTGTAACTGCGTCACCTATACCAATGATGGAATTCACCAGATGACTCTTTTGGATCATTGGCTCATCATGATGGCTTTCTTAACCACTCAACAAGGCTGTATTTCTTCACTTTATAATATCCTGATTGGTTCAGCTTGTGAACTTGAGGGTCTTGATTGAACAATCACCTTAATCACCTTAGTGATGAATTGGAACTGGAGCTTCCTTGACATCCCAACAGCAGAATGTGTGAATGCACACAAAGAGCCACAGCCACATTTGAAAGTCTTGATGAATGCCTTCAGAAAAGCGTGGAGCTCATCAAGAGCAAAGAGGAATGAATCTGAATGTAATGTTTAGCAGGCGCATATAGAAATGATCCTAGTGCATGAACAATGATTTTTGTCTAAATGGCAGAGACATTACGAAATATAATAGTGACCTCACGTGATAACTAAAAGCTCCAGCGCGCTGGCCAGTGCCATGTTTTATTCTATCAGATACCATGTGCTTGGTTTTATTGTAGCGCTGTTCACTCAGCCATCACCTCCTACACACCAGGTCTGTGGTTTACCGCTAAAAATATCACGCAGTGGACGTAGACGTTTCTTTGGTTACTCTGTAGGATTTGCTAAAAATACAAGAGACGTACTATAACTGAGAAGACGTCATCCTATACAAAAGCAGTGCCTAAGATTTACACTGTATGATATTATAGTACAGTACACTGTGTAGCTCGTACTGTATTTTACATTTGCTCTTGCGTGTTTTCACAGTATATGGTTCCTGTGTACGAGTCTTACTTCGACCTGCAGAGGAGCGACGAGCAGGAGTGTGTAGACTCAGACAGCGCCGCGTGTGCGTCATCTGTAAAATGATAACGCAGATAAAAACGAACAACAGGAAGTCTGGTCAGAAACCCCAGACATGGAGGCGCTCAAGTCGCTCTGTGTCAGCGGTGCTGTTGGTCATTGTAAAGGTTTTGTGGAAAGACAGATCGATTTTATATACAAAACTTTGCTAACCGGGAATTTATACGTTTTACCCGGTAGCTTTCACCGTGTTCATGTCTGGAACGACGTACCTTGAGTTGCTGTTGTTAGTTATTAAAAATGTATAAACAACCTGACATGGATAACCTGAACGCTGCAATGCTAATTTGTAAGATTTTCAGCGGTTAGCTACTGTATAGTAACATGTATTTTATTGGCTTGTATTGTATCATTTTAAAAAAGGCTAACAGGGTAAAAAGAAGCAAAGTCAGCATGAAGACATGAAGTCTCGCTTTCTTATCCTGACCGTGTTGTGTTTTTGCTAGTGAGGCTAACGACGAGGTGACACGAGCGTTTCTGTACTGCTGTGTGATGTGTGCTAGTGTTGAAGAGGGTTTTTTTTTTTTTCCTACTATTTATACTATTTGTGTATGTGTTTTGTATCATAGAAAAATATGCTTTTTGTAGTAAATTGATAAAAATGTATTTAAAATAATAATAATAATAATAATAATAATAATAATAATAAAAATGTATAAACCAATTGTGTCAGCGCTTTTCTACAATATTACATTGCAAACCAAACAGAAAGGATTTATGGAAAAGTGGTAACGAATGAAAAACCTTATTATAATAACCTAGTTGCATAAGTATGTACACCCTTCAAATAATTCTTTGTTAAAGCATCTGATCCTCTCCTTCTGAAGCCGTCTCCTAACAAAGCGTCCAAAAACAAACGCCTGATTCTTCATCGAGTTCTTTACGTAAAAAAAATAAAATCTTTCTTTATGTTGAAATCACTCTACCTTGCGGCACGATTAAGTAGAGGTTGCCAGTGTGGACTTCTGTTTCTCTGTAAATTCTATTTCTCTTTTAATTCTATTTTATTTTCTACCTTTATTTCCAGCTTAATTTTTTTTATTTTATTGCATTTTCTATCTGTCTGGAAATTTTTCTCTACCATTTTGGCATCGGAATTGAACGTTGGTCTTCTAAGAATTACGTCGATTCAAAGTTTGCAACTTTTCACTTCCTGCTTTGTTTTTGTTTGGTTTGTTTGATGTGAGACCCTCACATAAATGTGCCACTATTTCTGCATAGGTATGAATGTTTGTGTGTGTGTGTGTGTGTGTGTGTGTGTGTGTGTGTGTGTGTGTGTGTGTGTGTGTGTATGAGTGTGTGTGAATGCGTAATCAGGTCACGGTGGAACATCTAGCAGCATTATGAAGGTCAGTGGTTGGAAATGGAAAGTTCTAATGTCACTTCCTCTTTAGCTGAAGATTTGCAGCAAAACACAAGCTTTTAAAGGTTTTCTCTGAAACAAACAGGGCTTGAAATGTTCACTCGGACCAGAAACACACTCCTGATCTCAGGGTTCTATCTGCATGGGTTTCCTCTGAGTTTCCTCCCACATCCCTGTAACATGCTGAAGGTGGATTAGCAACACAGTTATGCGAGGGTGTGTGTGTGTGTGTGTGTGTGTGTGTGTGTG